>JADRCC010574441.1:0-21427 GCA_019843855.1 Hylomyscus alleni | reverse complement strand
TTTTTTTCTCAGACATTTTCTTTATTTACATGTCATATGATATCTCCTTTCCCAGTTTTCCCTCCAAACAAAAAACAAAAACAAAAACACACATGGTATGCACTCTCTGATAAGTGGATATTAGCCCAGAAGTTTGGAATACACAAAGTACAAACAACAAGAAACTCTAGAAAAAGGAAGACCAAAATGTGGACATTTCATTCCTTCATAAAAGGAGGAACAAAATACCCATGCAAGGAGTTGCAGAGACTAACTATGGAGCAGAGTCTGAAGGAAGGGCACTCCAGCCTGATATAGCTGTCTCCTGAGAGGCTCTGACAGTACCTGACTAATACAGAAGTAGAGGCTCACAGCTATCTATTGAAGTGAGTACAGGATCCCCAATGAAGAAGTTAGAGAAAGAACTAATGGAGTTGAAGGGTTTGCAGCCTCTTGGGACGAACAACAATATGAACTGACCAATGCCTTCAGAGCTCCCAGGGATTCAACCACCAACCAAGGAATATACATGGTAGGATTGATTGTGCTGGCAGCATGTGTATAGTAGAGGATTGCAAAGTCAGTCATCAATGGGAGGAGAGGCCCTTGGCCCTGTGAAGGTTCTGTGCCCCAATGTAGGGGAATGACAGGGCCGATAATTGGGAGAGGGTGGGGTGGCAGACATGGGGAGGGGGGAGGTAACAGGGGTTTGTTCTAGTTGTTTTTATTTGTTCATTAAAAATAAATTAAAAAAAACCAAAAAAACCCAAAAAACAAAACAAAAAAACCAAAAACAACAAGAAGAACAAACCCCTGTTCCCTCTCCCCTCCCCCTGCTCACCACCCCACCCTCTCCTGCTTACTGGCCCTGGCATTCCTCTACACTGGGGCATAGAACCTTCACAGGGTTGGATCATCATAAAGGATTAAGAAATCATCTACTCATCTATATAGCATCACTATAAGGCAGTACAGGTTCGTTTTTTCTGCAGAAATCTGCTCAAAAGTGTGGGCTAATACCTAGTGATTGATATATATATATATATATATATATATATATATATATATACAGAAAAAGCACATAAATAGCAGGAATCTTTCCTAAAATGTATTTCTCCTAGGCCACGACTACCAGAGCAATTCTGTCATAGATTTTAATCCAAGGCGTACCCATCTTGGGAAAAGCTACCTGCTCATTTTTTAGCTACTTCTTGTGAAGGCTCCGGACAATGAGCTCTTATTCTAAGAAGGACATTTTTACTGTTCCCTCTCTTTCAAATTATTCCCCCTAGCCTTCTCATTATTTATTACTTCTTACTAGTTTTAAATTTTCTGTATGATTTATTTATTTTCTAATTCATGTTATCCTAGAAAGCATCTTAATCTTGCTTGGATTCTTTATATTTTACTAATATGCAGTTAGACAGGCGGATATGATCACCTTTCTTAGTTGGTGTGTTTAAATTTCCTTTTTAATTCTTTATAAAATATGCCTATTGTTTAATAATTATCACTTGTATATATAGTCATTATAGAAAGATAGTGTATTCAAAAAAAACTCTTAGGATACTTATTTACTAAGGACCATTACACTTTTACTCCATATTTTTCTGTCTACCATTATGCAGTTTGAATTAGTCTTTCACCTATGAGGCATTAAAGGATCTTTCTGTTTTTATAGCTCCTTTCCACATTCTCCTTTTTGCCAATAATCTTTAGTTTTGTCAGAAGTTACTACATCTATGACCAGGACTTTATTATTATTATTATTATTATTATTATTATTATTATTATTATTATCATTAATTTCAAGTGGACATCTCCTTTCACACTTTCCTAGCCCTTCATTTAAGTTATCATAGATTTGCTCGATGTATCCTGCACTTCTTTCACTTTTCCATCTCTTGGATACTGCCTGTCTTAATCTGTTTTTTTTTTACTTTGCTTAGAATATTATGAAGTGGGAAATTAGTTTTAAAAGTGGAGCTTCATTTGTTGATAGCTCTGGAAAATCAAAAGCCCCAGGTTTGTGCAGGCATATGCTGTGGACCTCACCTAGTGCCTTAGTAGACATGATGAAAGACATGCAAATGGTGATGTTAGATGCTACCATAGCTGTCAGGAGCCTCCATGGTTCAGGCCCTCAGTGAATTGTCTTATGTCCTAAAGCCCATTTCTAAATACTGATAACAGCTGAATGCAGACGAATTCCTCCAACAGCTGATGTTGGAGGTTAAGTATCTGGATCACAACCCTCTCTGATGCAACCATTAATCTTTTCACACCTGTTTCCTCTTTATTGACCTGCTATTTGGTTCTGTTTAATGTGGAGCTTAACACTTGGCTTCTTTGATTGTCTATAACTTTTTTCTAAAAATTCTATTTTTTCTTTTTCAAATATATCATACTTTAGAAGTCCATTTCAATATTTGCCATTTTTATTTGGTGGTTGTTTTCTTTTATACTAAAATACAACAAAAGGCATGCTGCATACCGAGTGTGCTTTTTACACTTAAGTCCCAGGAACACACTAACTTGGTATGACTGCTTTGATCACTTTTTGTAGTCGCTAGTGCCTCTACCTTTTGCAAATTAAGTAAGCATATGATATTCATATAGATCATAAATGCTTAAGGTTATTCTAGGATGTGAGGCTGCATATATATATATATATATATATATATATATATGGATATATTTTAAATATTTTAATAATTTTCCAAAGCTTCAGAAAATTATGTTTATTTCAGTTTTGTTTTAACTATGATAGTTCTATTGCTAATGCTGCAATTATATAATTTTAGATTTCATATTTATGTTTTCTAAATATAAAGTAATAACAGAATACTTTATAATTTTAAATGTATGGTGCTTAATTTTAAGCAATTAGTGAATGACAAATGATCAGTACTTATATACTTAGGTTACTCTTCATCAATTTTTTTATTTTCATCAACTATTGAACTTATTAGAGCTTTGCTATTACTGGTATTATCTCTGCTGATTTACAACCTTTATTAAATATTTTATTCATTATAGAATTGAAATTTTGTGACGCCTGTATGACTTTGAGACAATTACTATGTGTATAATGGTGACTTCAAGACTGACAACAGTGTCAGAATCTTGTAGTCTGTTTTAGTAGAGTGACTGTGAGAGTTTTATCATTGCCACATTAATCTGGCCTTTTGGGTTGGACCCAGAACTTAGCACACGCTGGGTGTCATCTCGGATCCTCAGTTCATCTTATATTCTTGAATTTGGGTTTAAAATTGTGTTCTTTGAAATAAGCAAATAAAACTATACAATCGTAGGTCAGTTTCTTAGTTGTTTTGAATAAATTTTTAATGTATGAGATAAGAATAAAATTACTACATTGCACTCCCTTAAGCTCTTGCTTTCTTTCATGTCTTTCCTCTCACCTCTGGCTTCCTCTCTCCCCTCCCTTCTCCCTCTCTCCACATGGCCATGGCCAGTCTCTACTTTTCTACCTTCTCTCTCTCTGTTTTTTACAATAAAACCCTAAAACTAAAAAAATAAACCTGGTACATTACTCTAAATATTAAATGAAAAATAAAAAAGATTCCTACCTTGTACCTAGTACCCAATAATCTCCCGAGATAGAATTGCGACAATATTCTTGCTATTGTATATACTAGATACTTACCACAGGTTAACATCTTATGAGTATTTTCTTTTGCATATAACAGAAAGTCTGTGTCATAGGGTAAAACCTAAAATATAAATGAGTTCTCTAAGAACCTGGGGAGCAGGTTAAGACTAGAGAATTTATATAGCATATTTGAGGCCTTGGTTTTATAGATTGACACTATGTGCTGTGGGCACTATTTTGTTTTAATTTTGTGTATTGTAACTGAGTATTAATAACTGCTTTGCAAGTACAGATTCATGACATTGTAATTATGATGTAGGCAGTATCTAATCTGTGAAAATATTTTAGGTATTGTCTCATAAAAATCAACAGAATTTATACCCACTTTGAAAAATGTATTCACTCATATTTAGTATTCATCAACATGCTCACATTTATTTTCTCTTGTGTTTGGGACCATAAATACTACTTATTGTCATAACCTTTTGACAAATTAATTAATAATGTGCCCTCAAAAATCCTCACCTCAATTCCTATGAATCGTTCATCAGTTTTAGAAATTCTGCTAATAAAAGGACAACTCTGCTCAGAATTAGAGCTCAAGTTTTCTGTGTCATTATCAAACATTTGTTTTTACACCAAATTAATCTACAACAACATACAGTCCCTGTCATGAAGGAGGAGAAAGAGCTCATGCATACCTAACACACTCACTTGTAATAAGTGTTTTCCTTACAGTTTAAAAGCATGGAAAACAATAGAATGGGCTATAAAGAGACAATGTGTAACTCAATAGCAAGTGAATCACACCAAAAGTCATATGCTTTGACTATTCAGTAAAGGGTGCCACGTCTCATGTGGTCCACATAACACTTCTGCATAAATATATGTGCATATGTAGATGAATATGTATACACACAATACATACACATAATAGATATGTTTACTCTTGCAGAGTGTTATCTTCCTGAGTGTTATCTTCCTACTAGAATATATGCTCATGTGAGTATGGCAATTATTATTATTTTTCCTAATATGAATAAAATAAAAAAGAACTCTTCCACACTCATTATTACCATTTCTATAAGAATAATATTTTCTGAGATATATTTTGATTGGTTTTGAAACAGGATTTTTTTTTAATTACACTAAAGTAAATCTATAGTGAAGGATATTCAAGTTTTCACATCAGTACTGCACAAAAATTATTCATTTAATACATGCTGCAACTTGTCAGTTAAAAATGCTATTAGATCATATATCTAGTATCCAGTGAGCTTCTTCTGCCCAAATGTGTCATAATTGCTATACCATATTATAGCCTTCATAAGTGCTATGAGTTCTGTTAGAATGGAAAGGTTACAAGATAGCAAGCCTAGCTAACAGAAACAGTCCAGACAAAAGCCTATTGATACAGGCATAATTCCTTTTTGTATTTTGCATTTTCTTTGACTGTTCTGTCCACGTTGTCTACGGTATCTTCTGCCCCTGAGATTCTCTCTTCTATCTCTTGTATTCTGTTGGTGATGCTTGCATCTATGTTTCCTGACTTCTTTCCTAGGCTTTCTAACTCCAGAGTTGTCTCTCTTCGTGATTTCTTAATTGTTTCTACTTCCATTTTTAGGTCCTGGATGGTTTTGCTCAATTCCTTCACCTGTTTGTTTATGTTTTCCTGCAATTCCTTAAGGGATTTTTGTGTTTCCTCTTTAAGGGTTTCTACTTGTTTACTTGTGATTTCCTGTAGTTCTTTAAGGGCTTGTAACTCTTTACCTGTGCTCTCCTGTATTTCTTTGAGAGAATTATTCATGCTCTTCTTAAATTCCTCTAGCACCATTTTGAGGTATGATTTTACATCCAAATCTTCCTTTTCCAGTGTTTTGGGATATCCAGGACTTACTGTTGTGTGAGTACTAGGTTCTGATAAAACCAAGTAGTCTTGGATTCTGTTGGTAGGATTCTTGCGTTTGCCTTTCGCCATGTTGATCTCTGGTGTTAAATGATCTTGGTGTCTCTGATTAGAGCTTGTTCCTCCTGTGGGTCTCAGTCCCTCGGTTAAGGCCCTCCCTGGAGGCAGGCTCTCTACTTGCAGGGAAGGGGCAGAGAAGGTCTCTGGTCCACCGCTGTCTCTCAGAGGCTGAGAGTATCCTGTCCCTATCGCCCTGTGACTCTCCTGTAACTCTTGAGTCCTGTCATAACTCCTTAAATATATGAAATATTGTACATCGAATGTATCAAAAGTTAAACACCAAAGGTATTTAATTTTATAACTGGTACAGTGTCAAGAATGCACAATTCTAGGATTTAGCAGACTGGATCAGAAGGATCTAAGTTTGAGAGCAGACAACTGAGCCAAACCTTGTATACCATAATAGCATGTAATGATACACTTCAAATAACCTACTTAAAAACAGTGGCCATCTATAAAGCACCCATCCATTCTCAGTATTCAGTGGACCAAGTAGAACCATTACAACCACCACCAGGTTGATAGGCATCTTTTTCAATCCCTTAGCACTCCACTGTTCTCTTTGTCCAACCCAGTTATCTTTCTGTGGTCTCATTTACCTACATCTTCATATGCGTTTTAACTTGCATGGCTGTGCATGTGTGGTTGGTGCGTTGCTGAGAGCCAGAAATTTGTTTCAATAATGCTCTGTGATAGATAGGTTCAAGGCTGAGTTGAAACAGCCAGCATTATCTCTTCCGTCTCAGTAGGACACTTGCAGTTCTCAGTTGAAGGCCTTAGTTCTTCAGTGGTGTTTGCTAAGTCAGCACCAGTACTGTTCAGCTTGCAGATTCCCTTCCTTGTTTCTTTCTCTCAGCCGCCTGGGGTTTCACCCTCTGTGTGAACCACTTATTATCGCCCTATTTCTCTATATAGTTCTATCAACTCTCTACATTGCCCTACAAAATTTCAATCCCCAACCCCCTTGAGCACTCAGCTCTGTTTCTTCCGTTCTCTGAGACCTCTTGCTCTGTGCCCGGATAGTGCTCTGGGCAGAATACTGGGGTGATTATAGGATCATGCTTTCATGTTTGCCTTTGGGGAATCCTAGTTCCACAATGGCCTTTGTCAACCTATGAAAACAATTCCTTTTAAATATCCCCACCCCCAGTGTCTTTGTTCTCTTTTCCTTTCTTTGTTTATACCCAGTGGAGAGGATGGTCTCTGGGTCTTGTTTTATTTATTTTCTCATGGATTCCAGCAGGTGTTGCAGATTCTGCCTTAGTTGATGGTGGTGGTTTTTGTTTGTTTGCTATAAAACATATTTAATTGATAAAAGTGTATTTACTATTATTATAGTTATCTAAAGACTAGGGTATTTGAGCCTATAATTAAATAAGAATTAGATTGGTTATGACATAAAGATTAATGTTTATTATATATCATTTATTACTTGTTTTATTTTAAAACTGTATATAATGTGTTGATGGATTTAATCTTAATTTTAAGATCTTTACAGCTGTATGTCCAATCTCTGGAACTGTAAGCATGCACACACTAGGAGTTTGAAACTTAGAGTAGCTTTCCATTAAAGAACAGCTGAGACACACAGTTCTCCTAGAAGTGCTAACTCGCTCCATGGTGAGTTTCAGGAAGAAGTCTTTTGTATTTTCCTTCCCACTGGGCGTGATGTGTCTCTTCCACTCTGCTAAGAACTAAGCCCTCTTCAGAGCCCTAATTCTAAAACTGAATATTTTTATCTTTGCTACTTCAGCACTGTAATTTTAATTTGTGTCTTGTATAAAAGCAATTTAGGAAGATTTCTATTCCCCTGTTAGGTGGATGTGGAAAGCAACACATTAAAGAAAGTTGTTTAATTCTGTAATTCCCCATATACTTGATCATGAATCACTATTAAGTCCGTGCCTAGCCCTGAGACCGGCTGAAGCTGGTGATCTGGAAGAGTGTTTTTGTAAGATGAATCTTACATTTATAAAGTTCAAAACATGTAAGGTTTTGAACTTTATAAATGTAAATTCTATATCTTTAGGCATGGCATGTTACCTAAGATTTTTGTCATTCTTGGAACTGCATATCCATGTTCCTGGTTTACAAAATTCTTCTGAATTATAGTAATGATCTATGGAACACTCTTAGGAAATATTCCTTAGTTTATTGCAGGTTATATTCAGTATGGCTGGAAGATACAGAAAAGTTTAAAACATATCATTTCAAGTTGAAAATTCAAAAGGAAAAAAAAAAACAAGGAAACAAGTTTACTTGTCTCACTTAGGAGACTACTGTCAACATGATAGCAAAAGTGGGCAAGGGTAGCAGCTCAGGCCAGGTTTACCAGGCAGTAGACAACGTCTGCATAGTGCTTATATCAGTCTGCATCAGTATCTTTAAATCAGTTCTGGCAGAAGAAAATGAGTAGAAATGGCTGCTGATAAACCTTTCTGAGGCCATAGCAATTGTTCAACTGGGCAAGAGGCCGTGTCTCTATTTGCTGAGTTATGAAGCACAAAAGACAAAACCAGAGGATTTTATAAATAAGATCCTTCCTATGACACAAACCTGGGTTGGGAGGCACGATTACAGAAAATTAAGTATAAATTGGTGCATCTACATAGAATCATTAATTTCGTGGAATTCATCATCACACCTGTAAATACATGCGGCGCTACAACTTTCATGAGCTGGTTTTAACATACTTTCTAAGGTTGCTTCCAAGAAAGGTAACAACGGTATTACCTGCTTACTTTCTGGAAAGAGGATCATAGCAAAGGCTGGTTCTTTTTTCAATGATTCTGGAATAAATTTGATAGCAAAACTGGATAAAATGGTATTAAAGTGAATGTATTGACAATAATTAATGAATGGTAAATACTTTATCAGATATAACCAGAATTTTACAATCCATTTCATTCTAAAAGGTAAATATTTTATCATTTGAAAATAAAGATATAAGCCTGGCAGTGGTGGCACACATCTTTAATCCCAGCACTTGGGAGGCAGAGGCAGGTAGATTTCTGTGTCTGAGGCCAGCTTGGTCTACAGAGTGAGTTCCAGGGCAGCTAGGGCTACACAGAGAAACCTTGTCTCAAAAACAAAAAAAAACAAAACAAAACAAAAAACAAAAACAAAGAAAAACTCAAAAAAAAAACAAAAAAAAAGAAGAAAGAAAAGAAAAAAAGATATATAAATATCCAAACAACATATTCAAAAATATTTAATTGCAAAAAATTCAGTAAAGCGTGAAGAAGTGATAGGTTAGGTAACATGTCGTTATAGAAACTCTTGAGAGAGTCTGATAGAGTACTTGCTCTGTTTCACAAAGAATGTTTTGCAAATTCAAACTGTAAGCTTCTTGTTATCAAAGACACTTCTTTTAATGTCAGAGACAAGACTGAAACAAGGCCCTCATTTTCCTCTGCAAATCAATAGGGCAAAGAAGAGGTACAGCATAGACAGCCAGCAGTACCCACACTGGCTGTCGTGCTGGTCAGCAGACTGAGCAACCATGAGCTTCCAGCCACCTGGGCTGTACAGTGTATTATATCTTCAAAAACTAAACTGGCAAAAATTTAAAAATAGTTATCCAATGTGGGATAAGTGAATACATAATCTACAGAAGATCTCTATCCACTATTTATTTTATTTACTAAAAGAGTTCAGACGTATTTAAGAATAAAAGTGCAATATTTAAATGACAGTACTATTGCTGGATAAAACAGCAAAAAGTTAGAAACTGTAGCTTTAGAACAAGTTGGGAGTAAATGCTCATATTTAGGCTATAGTATTAAATATAATGATGCTTGATCTTACGATACAAATCTTAGCAATTATTAAAATATTGGGAGTTCAAGGAATAGTTTTTAGTAAAATTTGCTTATTACCTAGTTAAGGCATCCAGACATTGAATGGTATAGGTAATAATGTAATTATAATTTTATACATAAGAACAAGAGGATCCGAAAAGTTAAGTAGTTGATCAAAACTATACTTTTACTGAGGGAAAGACGTTGGGTAATGCTCTAATACAATATCATCACTGTCTGATTTTGCAATATGCACACCAGAAAGTATTGCTGCACCTCTAAATTCTAGTATTCAAGACAGATCTCTTGAGACACTGTCCTTCATTATTTGAATTCATGTTATTTTAACTTATATTAAGTAGTTTAGACAGTGATGGTCTTCTGAGTACCTAGCAACTGGTACTCTGGGGAAAAGCAATTGGGTTAAACCATTTACTGACTCTCATAGTGTGGATATTACTACCACACTCAACTTCAGTATAGAGCTATGACATAAACCATAGAGCTGGGAAGAGCTGTGTGAAATCAGTACTTGTCACCCATCATAATCTGTCCACAATATATCAGCAAGTATACCATTTATGACTTGTAATTTCATGACTAGTGATTCATGCCACATAATTCCTCTTTTTCTTCAAATTAAAGATAGGTCAACTGTTGTGAACTGAACTTCATTAAGTACCTTTTAAAGTGTATATATAATGAACTATGTAATATAGTTTTATTTTAGGAAGAACAACAATATGAAGTAACTAGTACCCTCAGAGCTCCCAGGGACTAAACCACCAAATAAAGAGTACACATGGTGGGACTCATGGCTCCAGCTGCATATGTAGCTGAGGATGGCCTAGTCGGTCATCAATGGGAGGAGAGACCCTGGATCCTGTGACAGTTCTGTGCCCCAGTGTAGGGGAATTCCAGGGCCAGGAAGCAGGAGAAGGTGGATTGGTGAGCAGGGGGAGTCGGGAGGGAACAGTGTGTTTTTTTTTTTCAGAGGGGAGACCGGGAAAGGAGATATCATTTGAAATGTAATTAAAGAAAATATCTAATAAAAATATTAAATATAAAAAAAAGAAACTGAGATTTAAGTTTTTGGAGTAATTATAATTTTTTGTATATAAAAATATTTGAGTAATATTCAATCAAGTACTCATAATTTTCTAACAAAAATTTTAGAATATGATAGATGGAAGAACAAGAATCAATGATTTTTGTAGATAATTTACTTATTTTGATTGAAATGAGAGAATAGTAAAATTATATCCCTGTCAAAATTATAATAGTGAACATAGTGATTTCTAAACTTGATCACTGGGCGTTCCTCTCTTCAGTGCAGTCAGAACTGAAGGTTAGTTATCTCTCACGTGGCCTTTGACTGTAAGAGGTAAAGACAACGTCTTTATTTGGAGAGGATTAGACTAACATTTCCTAGATCATCAAGGAATTATACTTATAATCTGATTTCATTAGAAGATGTAATTTTTGGTATAATTTTGAAACTTCCATAAACAATGAGAAGTGATGAATAAATGTATCACTGTGTTACATTATCCATAAGTAGCAAACAATCTAATAATTGTTCTTTTAAAAGATGTTCTGTATTCTGACCTTTCTTGGCTTACTGTCACTAAATTAGCATATTCTTATTGAAACAAAAGTGATTACAAAAGGAGTCCTGTAAGGGAAAATGTACACATGACAGTTTATTTTCAGTCACTCAGTGTTAATTTGTTTTTATTTGTTGGCTATTACACACCTCGCAGTACTCAGGTCATTAGGCTATAGAATACCAAATGGTTCCTGAGGTCAAAGAAGTTAATGAAGGATAGAAACAAAGGTATTTAAAGGAGTAGACATAATATATTAAGGAATCATTATATAACGTTTAATTATAATATAAGGCATAATACAATAATAAAAGTAAGAAGTAAAATTGAAAACTAATCCTGTAGTCAAGAAGAGCTTTTGAATTGTATGAAAAATATTGAATAAAAAATTTGGGGTGAGTTCAATGCTTGAACCGGGGAAGAATTTTGTACTTAGGTGTGCAGAGTTGTACTCTTGTAAACTATAGATTGTTTTTAGCATAAGAATTACAATATAGCTTGTGAAAAAAACATAAAATACTTTCAATTATATATTACATATGTACAAAATTAATACATCATTCATTTTTTAATTTGTGTATGTTTACTGATGAACTGGACACTCTTACTTCATGTTGTATGATTTCCCCTTTAGATACACTATGAGATTCATGTGAAGCCAAAATGAATATTGATCTTTGTTTGGTTAATGGTTTATCAACTTTACTGATGTTTTCTTAAGGAAACTTGTTAAATAGTATAATAACTAAATAAGTTTTAAATGATAGTCTGCTTCATATTCTGATAAAAGTAATAATAATTATGTTTTCATTTCATTAGTATGGTATTTGCATTACTCTGACAGTCAATTTTCATTTTTTATTATCAGTATGGAAACTTGCAGTATAGAAGTATGTAATATGGAGGCAGATTTTTTTTTCAACAGGAGATATATGATTATCAAACTAAAAAACAAAAACAAAAATATTTGAAGAGATATAAAAATTTACAGTGAGTTTCAGGCTAGTAGCTTAAATTCTTGAATTTTTTTTGCATATAAAGTATCATATGATCAGGCAATTCATTTAAAAGGTAAGACATTAAAATTTAAGTGTTTAATTTTTGGTTTTGTTGAGTTAGGATTTCTCTTTGTTTAGCCCTGGCTGTCCTGAAACTCACTCTGTAGACCAGGCTGACCTCGAACTCACAGAGATCTGCCTGCCTCTGTCTCCATAATACTGGAATTAAAAATGGGTACATCACTGCTGCCTGACTAAATGTGTAGCTCAGGCTGGCACCTAACTCATGGTACTCTTGCCTCTCCCTCCTTCAACAAATCCTATCAGCATGTGCAAACACAACTGGCCAGATTTCTAACTATATATAATATATCGCATTTGATCATAAAATATAAATAAAGAAAAATTTAAAGGAATAATTTATAGAAAAAGTTCTTCATTATGCTATTGTGTTTCAAAGAAAACAAATACCTGTGTGATCTATGTAATCAGGATGGCTCTGGGGATAGAAGAACTTGCCAATAAGTTGGTAACCTGGATTTGAACCTAAGAATACCCACAGTGGAAGGACAGAACTGACATCCAGAAGTTATTCTCTGACATCCACTCATGTGCTGTGATATGCATGTGCTTGTACACTCTCTCTCACACTACACACACAGTACTTATAAATTATATTATGTTTTAAGGACTCCAAACGTCTAGTTATGCAAACTTTATAGGCATGCTTACTTAAGACACATTAGAAGTATATGATACAGTGTTTGTGATATCTGTATAGAAGGTGGTGCTAGATAATGCCAACATAAGTGAAAATGAGCATTGCTGTGTGAAGAGTGACCAATGTTGACAGAAATTAGAGATGACATTTACAATCCTATGCTTTGCCTTACAGGGGTTTACAGTATAAAGTGGGAGGAACTCAGGAGGAGGCCCATGAAGGTTATCAGTCTGTAACGTTAAACTAGAGAAGAACTAGTGGATTCAACAGCTGAAGAGCAGAAATGGTTTTGCAGATTTTCTGTATGCTAATCAATGTAAGGGTGTTTACTTTGTCAAATCAACTCTTACAATGTAAACTAAACTTTCCTGAGGATGATACTTCAGCATGTCATCAATTTATTCTCCATAATTTATATTCCACAATCACAATATCTTAGATGTTTGAAGACTTAGAAAACTATCAGAGATATTAAGAATAAAAATAATAAGCTATCACTCTGAGATCAAACAGGACTATGCCTTACCTCATAGAATTTTAATGTTAGTGTAGGTCTTTCCAGCAAATAAGACTTTAAGAGTAATACAGTCCTAATTATAGTCAGTGGCAATCATAGAAAAAAAGCTGTAATTATATTTTTAAAATTGAAATTTTGGAAAGTATAAAATATAAGATAAAATATCAGTGATTTTTAAATGTAAGTTAAAAAGTGGTGTAGTAGTGCTTAATGGGAAGGAGACTAGGTTGATAGGAATTATTCAGCCTAAAAAAATGCAGGGAACCAAAAGATTTCAAATACAAACCTAAAAAACCACAGGGAACAAAAAGATTTCAAATATAAACTTTCTCAGTAGTCAGTGATATAACTGCGAGAGTCAGAAGCAAACAAACCATTTGTGCAGAAAAGTGTTTGGAGAAATATTACCCTCAAATCTGAAATTTAATGAAAATAATTTACTTTTATATGTGAAGAATGCAAATACAAAGAATAGTAGTGAAATCATAGAGTATTCATACAAATTAAACACAAAAAGAAAATAATGAATATGTCTGGAAAGAAAAACATTATTTAGAGGAAATGGTGATCTGAGGAGAGGAGGCCAGAAGAGAGTGAACTCATCGAAATGCTTAAAAGAAATCCCTTAACTTTAGATCTTATCCTAAAAATCATCTTCAATTTGAAGATGAAAGAGAGATAGTTTCAATTTAAAAGCTTTTGGAATGTAAAGAGCGGGTCTGCACCCCAGAGATCTTAGAGAAAAAAATTCAATGAGAAAGAATATTATATAATGAATACAAACTTTGATGTATACAGAGCAAGAAAGATTAGTAGATGTGATAGGAACTTACCTGTTAATATATTGTCATGACATTTTTAGCAGTCATGTAAAGGCAGCAAAATCCATGTTGTTGGTTTGAGTGCCAAACACCCTGCCTATAAACAGAAATGGATTTGATGAGACTTAAAGCGAAGACCACATTTAAGAAGCAAACACATTGAGGGCTGTTGTTTGAGTTTGCTTCTGGTTTTAGTGATGTGGGAGGAAGGTGGGATGGAATTTGGAGGCCAGTTTAGAAAACTTGTATTCTGTAAGAATAGCTATTGAGATCTACCTCAGGGGTAAAATAAATATTTAGAAACAGAATAAACCACAACCAGGATTTTTATTTACAAATATTTTATTTACAAAAATATTTACAAGATACCTATTTGATGAATACTTTATTGTCTAAGAAAAAGGAAACAAAAAGCCAAAATATTTGAATACATGATTCACTGAAAATGAGTTGTCAGGAAAATGAGAATTACAAGTTTAGAAACAACACTATATACAAATTGGGAAGAGAGGAATCTAGAATGACCTCACAATTGATTGTAGACAGAGCAATAACATATCGAAATGATGATGAGTCATAAGGTCAGTATAATTCTCTTAAGAAACTGTCCCAAGAAATAACTTTGCCGTGAATTTCCACGGCATCATAACTGACAATGGTTCTAAACTGGAACTGGCAATTACAATTCCATGAGGATCAACAATTTACATATTGAAATCATCAGAAAAAAAATGAAAATGCTCTTAAAATCAATTATCTCATAGATGGATATCAGAAACACGTTGCTAAAGGAAAGGAATTGGACATTTAAGAATGTTTGTGCATTTATATGTAGTTTTGAAATAGTATCTACAGATATGTTGGCCAAGAGGAATATGTTAAAGGACACAGAGTGGAGCAAGCGAATTTTCTGGGTAATGAATATGTTCCTGTCTTGGTGCCATGTGTGTTACCAGATGCCTGTTTCATTCAGTACCTGTTCACTCGTTCAGTTATATTGTTTATATTTCTATAAAAAGGAAAACAAATAAGATTGTCAGCTTTTTAGATGCAGTGCTGTGGAACTTTCATTGCTGTATGATGTTCAGCTATAGCTGACACGAATGTATATTTTTTCTCTCTCAGTGATGTGTTGGACAGTAGTCAGCTCCGAGCCTTGGGTGAATGTATTACTTATTTTTAAGTAGACACAATACTTTGTCTTGAGGCTAGAAAGTCCCTATGTCTTATTTTTGCAAGAACATTCCTGAATGGAAAATAAAATTAATCTTTCCTGACTATGAGTATGTAATACTTCAAGATGTGTTAAAGCTGGCTCATGTGAAAACACATTCCCACTGAAGGATAAGTGAGTTCTTTCTGTGGACTTATTTGAAAGGAGGGCAGCAGGGAGGTCTATCCTTGCCTCTCAGGGACAGCAATGCACAAGAAGGCTGAAAGGTTCGAGCAAAGTCGGACGCCATGTCTGAGCTCACTGGGATAAACTGAGATTGTGTATGGACATATCCTTTACAGCAGTAAATCAGCAAGCTGCATAACTCCTAGGGAGTCAGTCTGCCACATAGTGATGACCTGAGTTGATTTTCAGAGTTCGTATTGTCCCAGTTAGAGCCTAGATCCATACATGAATAAAAATGGAAACATTATTCCTTAATTTGGGACCTATTGGGTTTTTGTAATGTTTTACATATAATGTCAAGGGCTTAATGGTTTATTTGGTTTTGGTGTCAGAAAGTGTTAATATGTAACTCAGATTGGCCTCAAACCTCTACAGTGTCAGAGATTACAAGTATGTGCTATTGTGCCCAAATAAATGTCCATTTTAGGTACATGCTACATCACATGAGGATACTTCTGAATTCCACTCCAAGTTCAGTGTGTTTGCACCATAGAAAGGATGCCAAATGCCTAGTGTAGCTCAATTTATGAAGTTAATATCAATTAACTGGGAATAATATCTTAGTTGAAATATGATACTTCATTTTTGTGGTTATTTTGAGAAACATAAATATTTATTTGCTTAGAAAATAAACTTTAAATACACAAAGTTTGATTTTAAGTCTCAAATTGTCTTATATGTTTTCTTTATTTTTACTGAGATATTTATGAAGTTACTATTAAAATTATTTAGGAAATAAATAAGCTTCCCAACTTTCATGATTAGTGGACACTTAAAATTCAAAATTTTAAGTCATTGGTAAGCTTTGAATTTTCCCTATTCCTAAAAACTGGAAATGTATAAGGATGCAAATATGATTACTTAATATTACTAAAATATATAACAATAAAAAGACATTTGATACAATTATAAACAATTGTGTAGTAATTGTAAGAGAAAGGGTTTTTTTTTTTGACTACATGTAAATTGTTTTATGTGGAAAGTCTTTTAGTTACTTTTTTAATAATTGCTTTCTATTAAAAATGATGTTAAAATTATTCACTGATAAAATAAATATCTAGCTAATTTTCATGTTTTAAATTGAGAAAAATCTTTTAACTTATAAAAACTATTCGCTGTTTCATAAATGACACATTTTACAGTGTACAGTATGCATAGTTAAAAGGAACCTGAGAAGCTCTCACTACTCGGAAGATGGTCACAGCCTTCCTGGGCATCCTTCCAGCACACACTCCAGCCCCTTTGGGGTCTCTCAGAGGCCAGAGGTCTGCCTCTGTCAGACAGACATTTCTAACCTTTTGTTGTACGCTGCTGTTATGGGAAATCAGATGCTGATTCGGTGCATCAAACCCCTGAACTCTCATGTTCCGTGGAAGTGCTCCTCAATGAGCCATACCTTAGCCATGGTCTTAATGGAAAAGGGACCTCATATCTGGTGGGTGGTCCAGACAGTTATTAAAATACTAAGCTGAGAGTACATAAAAGTAAAACAACAAGGAAATTAAAAACAAGAAAGTTACTTTTGTAAAGATAAAATTCTCATCAAAGCTTGTAGATATTTTCCGTAGTGAAATAATTTTTGTTTAAAGTATCTGTATGGGAGCATCATTTGGTTCATGGTCATGGCCTAGTTATTTTTTTAGTAATTGCTTTCTATTGAAAATGATGTTAAAATTATTCATTGATAAAACAAATGTCTAGCTAATTTTCATGTTTTAAATTGAGAAAATCTTTTAACTTATAAAAACTATTTGCCGTTTCATAAATGACACACTTTACAGTGTACAGTATGCATAGTTAAAAAGGAACCTGAGAAGAGAAGAAGAAACAGCAACAATTTCTTTACCAAAGAAAGCATCAATGAATAAAGACTCCACTGTGGGAACCAAATGGCATTGCTTGTAAGCCATGCATGGATTTCATAGAATGTAGTCAGAACCTAATACAGTGAAATCCCTTCAAACACTTGCCTTTTGCTGTACTTTGCTTGCTATAGCCATAGATATAGTGGTTTTCAATGTTCAATAATATGAACCAATAGATTAGCAACTGAGAAGCATCACTTTATCTTGTAATCCAAATGTGATTTCATAATCTCAGCAGCATTTTGATTTAAATATTGATAATGTATCAGTAAAATTATTAAAAGTATTATAGTAGTTAAGGCTTGTTTTGTAATAAATTGAGATTATTACTGTATAAATGAGATGTATAATGATTAGATCTACAAGATGTAATTACTATTTATTGATGACTGGTTATAATTTTATGAGTACTCACTCTGTCTCTAGAAAACATATTTTTTGTTGTTGCTTGTGTCATTCTCAACAAAATAAGAGGATGCATTGGATAATTAATTTAAAATGATGATTAGTGATAGTATGATTGTAATTTACTGATACATGATAGTATTTATAAGATAATAATTTACTAAATATTAAATTACTGAAATCACAGTTTAGATTTTCTCCAAATGACCAACACAAAAGACGAAGGTTAGGTAGGTAAGAACAAAGAATAGTTTTAAAGGCTAAAGTTCAATTTATTGTGGATGCCAGGAAGTGGTTGCTGATGGAAGCCTGATATGGCTGCCTCCTGAGAGGATCTGCCAGAGTCTGACAAATACAGAGGAGGATGCTCACAGCCAACCACTGGACTGAGCATGGGAGTACCCAATGGAGGAACTGGAGAAGAGTGTAGTAGCTGAGGGGGTTTGCAGGCCCATGGAGGGACCAACAGTGTCAACAAGCAGCCAGACCCCGGGAGCTCCTGGGGACTGGACCACCAACCAAACAGTACACATGGAGGGACAAACGGCGCTGGCCACATATGTGGGAGAGGATGGCCCTGTTGGACATCAGTGGAGGAGAGGCCCTTGGGCCTGAGGGTGTTCAATGCCCCAGTGTAAATGAATGCCAGAATGGGAGGACAGGAGTGTGTGGGTGGGTGGGGGAGCCTCCTCATAGAGGCAGGGGGAGGAGGGTTGGGATAGGGGATTTCTGAAGGGGAGACCTGGAAAGGGGAAAACATTTGAAATGGAAAGAAAGAAAATGTCCAATAAAAAAGGGGTGTTTGTTCTCTCTGTCAATATCTTCTGTTGTAAGAACCCTCTTTACTTGAGTTCAGCTTATTCTTCTAATATTTTAAATAGTTCAGTATTTTAAAATGTAAATATACTTCCATTGTATTCAGTTTAACAGTTATTAATTTCTTATCTTCTCATAGAAAAACAAGTTTATGTTGTCAGGGTGGTAATATATTAAATGTAAATGGCTGTTTATCACCAATCCGCAAAGGCTTCTCTTTATCTTGATCAAAATAAGATTTTTGTAGTATGCTTACAGAACCTGAGTAAATCTTATTGATCCTTTATTACCTTTTAAGTCAAACTGCTTAATCTGTAATTAATGAAATTAGTACTTAATTGTAATGTGTAGGAAAAAGAATATCTCAAAGGTGAGACAGTGTGAATCCAGTGCCCACCTAGTTCAACATTTGGCTCAGAAAATTTCTTAGGAAATTATGTCCATATGTATTTCATGCTATTTTTGTACCTATAGTAATCTGATTTCTTATTTGGGTAGTCTGTTATTATTAACATAACAGAACACTAATTTTCTTTGTAGATATTTTTGTTCTCCACTACTGAATTTATTAATTTCTGTGTTTAGTGCTTAGATTTCTTTTGTCACTTTATGCAATATCATGTATGTTTAAACCTGTAAATATGACCTATTCATTTCTAAATTTGATTTCTTGCTGCTTTCTTTCACTAATGTTCTCCTTAGGGAAAATCATTTCTAAATATTTTTGTGGGAAACTAAAATTTATTTTTATTTTGATCTCTGGGCAATTCACAAGTAGTGGTTTTGAGTTTCCTGTGTTTTAAGTGTAGATGTGTGTTCTCCCTGGCATTCTTTGTTATTGTTTGATGGTCATGGTATTTACTTTGTCCTAGATAAGAGTCCTGGTTATTCTTCTTGTTGTTATAATAACATATCTACCAACTGCAACTGAAATAAGACAGGAATAGTCCGGCTCACAGTTCCAGATTGTCATTGTATAGGGAACTCAAGGCAGCAGGAACTTGAACCAGTCATCCAGAGTCAGTAACAAAATGTGTGTGTGTGTGTGTGTGTGTGTGTGTGTGTGTGTGTGTGTGTGCATGCTTGTTCCAGTGCGTTTGGCCCTCCTTTACATAGTCTAGGACCCAAGTCCAAAGATATCCAGCATCAGCCTTTATCACTCAACTTACATAATAAAGGCACCCCCCCCATAGAGTTTGCTGAAGGTTATTCTTCATTGAAGCTTCTTTCATAGAATTTTTCAAGTTGGTAATAGATCTAATCATCACTGGAAATATATCATAACTTCCTTTTGTGTCATTTTAGTTTTTGTTAATTTTTTATTGACTTTTCTTTTTGTCTTTCATTAACTTTCATTAAATCCAGCTCTTACTTAAAAGCCAAGAGGAGTTGGCTGATAGAGTTTCAGTTTGATAAATTAGCTTACGATGATTCACTTCAAGAACACCACTTCTAGTAGTTTTTCATTATTACACTCGTGTATATCTCTGTGGTCCTTCATAAATCTCATGTTTCATTGTGCAATATTGACATATTCAGCCACCTGTTTTTTTTGGTATTCATATTTATATTCTCATTTTGATTGAAACTGCAAAATGGCCTTTGGTCAGATATATAACAATTTGCATAGTACATCGCTGAAATTGGCTCTTAAGCCATTTCATTTTCTGGTATGGTTCTGATGAGTGAAATATTACAATGGTGTGACAAGCTATAATATGATGCTGTGAAACTTTCAGCCTAAGCTAGTGGCAATCCAGTCACCTGGGCTGAGAGCTACTAAGTTAGACTATTTGTAGGAGCAGCAGCTGAGCTTACTATATCATAGATAGCTCCCCAAATATCAATCCTAATTTTCTAGGAAAAGACAGACCAGAAGTATAAAAATGTTGTACTAACCTAACAGGAGAAAATACACATCAATAACATGACTTCAAATGGTTCAAGCAAAGAAAAATGTTGATGGCTTAGAACACTATTGTTCTTTTACTCTGAAAGGTGTCAAGGTCCAGAAGCCATTACTTGAATTTGTAGTCAAGTTTGTAACATAGAAACATATGGGGTTTAGAAAGTCTGAATGTTAGAAGGAAAATCTCTTCTCATAGTCTGTGTTACCAGTTCTCCGACCTAAACCACAGAGGATTCTTGTCTGGGACCACGGCTCATTCAAATACAGCACTTTCATTTATCATCTTGTCTTCAGTTGTTTCAGTTTTACTTTAGAAAATGAGTTAAAGAAGATGTCAAATAATACCAGCTATCTAACAACTAAAAATAACCACATTATTCTCATTGGAAGAAACTTCTAGACAAGGATAGTTTCCTTTAGGAGTACAGACTTTGGAGATAAACGGCGTAAATTTGGCCCAAGCTTTCGTTCTCAGGAGGAAAACACCATTGAGCATCTCTTTACCCTGACTGCCTTCTGCTTTTCAGATGTTAGAATGGAGATACTAATATTCCCTCTGTGGGACAAGTAGGAGGATCATATGCTTAATACACAGTAGTCACTCCTACATATGTTCTTCGTTATTCCTAACTATACCGTATCACATATCACAGATTCATGACAAATGAGTCTTCAATAAAGCTACATTAAATCACTTAAAATACTATTGCAAAATTCAGTACCATTTATTTATATGTAGATTGTCTTGTTATTAGCACTGGTGGAGGCCACTTCCTATATTCTAATTAAACATTTTTAAATAGTAGTAGGGTAGCTTACTAGTCTATACTGTATTTCATTTGGTTTGACTGCTTAGTAATAAATGATAGGGATTCTTGTTATTAAAATGTCATAAATAAGGCCTCACTGCTGAGCTAAGTATGTATATATCTCCCTAGCACATTTCTAGAAATTTCTGGGTAGAAAGGTAAGTAGATTATTAAGGCTTTTTACCACTTACTGACTAATTAC
>JADRCC010574439.1:0-16546 GCA_019843855.1 Hylomyscus alleni | reverse complement strand
GCCTGGCTTGTTAGAGCTTCTAAGAGGCAATGCAGGTTAAGGGAGCTTATTGGTGACCTATTATTTGGCCTGAAGGATTTGGTTAATTTTAGTGTTTCTGAAGGGAAGAAAGACATTAGGGATGTGTTATGGAGGCCTGGGAAAGGCAGAAAGATTGCTTCTCCTGGGAAAGCAGGAAAGGAGATGTCCCAGCATATTTTACTGAGCCACTGCTCTGTGGGGAAGGGAAGGTGGAGCCTGCCTTGGGGCTACAGGAAGCTCCACGGCCAATGAGAACAAAGCAAAACTTAGTTGAAATATAAGTGCTAGGAGGATGCTTAGACAGAATGAAGCTGAACCCCACTTGGAACAGGGTGGTCAGGGAAGGGGCTCCTCTGGGGATAAGAGATTTGCACTGAGATCTTAATAATGGCAAGGGAAAGTTAGGCCTAGGAGAGTGCTGATGGAGGCCCTGGGTTGGATCATTGTGGCTAAAGAGCAAACAAGATGATTTAAGGTGGAGGTGGGCTGAATGGTGGTCATGCTGGTCCCCTAAGACAGGCTGGCTTGGAATGGCAGAACATCACTGCATTCAGAAAAAGGGATGTAAAGGGGATATACTTCAAGATCCTAAGCTGAGGATATTTCAGACTACAAGGGCCTGAAATCTGATACCTGGTGACAGTGGGCCCCATTCACCTGACTTGTTATAAACTGCTGCATGTGAGACAAGGGGTAACCATGGACATGGGGGCTGTGCCCTTGAGAAAGGCAGAAATAGTGGTTGTCTTAGTTAGGATTTTACTGCTCTGAATAGACACCATGACCAAGGCAAGTCTTATAAAAAACAACATTTAACTAGGGCTGGCTTCTAGGTTCAGAGGTTCAGTCAGGTATCATCCTGAGCAGGAACACGGCAGTATCCAGGCAGGCATAGTACAAGAGGAGCTGAGAGTTCTCCATCTTCCTCTGAAAGCTACAAACAGAATACTGACTTCCAGGCAGCTAAGGTGAGGGTCTTAAGCCCACACCCACAGTGTCACACCTACCCCAACAAGGCCACATCTCCTAACAGTGCCACTCCCTGGGCCGAGCATATACAAACCATCACATGGTGATATGTACGAAGAGGGTGGAAGTGAACAGGGAGGAGAGCAAAGCTTAAAAGGGATTGGGTTTGAAACAGGGGGAAGGGGAATTGTCGGAGGATGAGCAGGGTTTTGTATGTCTTTGCTTGTTGCTGTAAACCATGCCCAGCATCATTTACACAATGCTTACTGAGAGCAGGGGTAAAAATCCCTTAGAAGGAACACAGGCTTTGAAGGAACAAGAACAGTGGCCTTCTCTTTCTGGTACATTTTTTAAGCACCAGTTCTGTCCCACAGCCACCAGGCCTGCAGGGGCTACAGAGAAGGGACACACACCATTGTGTCAACACCACTGTGTGAAGAGCCCACATGCCTGCAGCTGTGTGTGTGGCTGTCCTTTAATTCATGAATTCATGATGGTGCTGGGGCTGAGGGCGAGGGTCTGGGCACATGAGGGTGTTTGAGAATGCATATATTAAAAAAAAAACATTGTATAAGCACTTTCTCTTCTGGGGCCACTGGGGGGTGGGGTGGGACTAGACTCCCAACACATAGAACCTCACAGCAGGGTAAGCCAAGGTGGGTACAGCAACACAATTCTAAGTACTGGGAAGTCTTAAGGAGACTGGATGCAAAATGCAAACCGCTTCCTGAGTAGGACAGAGCAGAGGAGGGCAGTTGGGATTGTGACAGCCTTGGAGAGAAGCCACAAAGCCCTGGGAAGTCTCCTCTGCTAAGTTGTCTCCAGCAAGGGGATCTTAGCCAATAGCATCGCAAGACACAAGGGTGCCGCTGGTCCCTGAAAAGTATGCCTAAAGCATTTTCCCAGCTCTGGGGACATCGTGTGATATGTACTACTGTCACCTAAATAAATCACACTGTCCAGTCTGTCAAGACGCAGAGAATGTTGGACATTAAGAGGCTCTGCGTGATGCTTGCTGGGTACTACCTGATAAGGGTTGACATATATGATAAGCAGGCGTAGACTAGTATTCAGCCAAGGCCTGTGAGCTCTAAGCATAACACAGACAGCCTTCTACACTCATATCAGCCCCTCCCACCCTGTGCTGAGCTGCAGAACAGCTCTGTGAGGTAGACAGGACGAGGTGGGTGCCGCCATCCTGGTTCTGCTAGTGATAAGGACCACTTATGCAATCCCAAAGGTATTCCCCAGATTTTTACAATTTTTACTAGTTGGACAAGGAGAAGCTGCTGGGGGCTGTAGTGTAACGAATATGACTGGACTTAAGACTAGCCTGTGCCAGTTTTCACATTTGGGTCTTCCTCCTCTCACATGCCAGTGGGCTCTAACAGGGGAAACTAAGGCCCAGGGAACGGGAGAGTTTTCCTCGAGGTCAAATGGCCAATGGCTATGACTGTTGGGGCCCAAACCTCAGCTCTATAAATCCAAACCCACACCTCTCCTTTGAGAGTCAGAGCTATAACTTTCAACTGAGCCATGTTTAAACAAAAATTAATCTACCCTCCAATCATTTCTTACCACTCAGACAAAGCTATTTAAACATCTCCCTTGCCTGGCCCTTAGTAGGAGGTCATCTAGGTTTTCGGTTAAGAAAGTCATTCCTAACTGTTTCAACACCTACTGTGTGCTAGACATTAAGCTGTATCTCAATTCAAAAGACATTTTACATAATGTCAATTGTTACAGGTCACCAAAAATTATGATGTTACTGCCACCTACTAAACTATGGATGTCGCCTCTAGTGTTGGTTAGGTCTTGGTATCACCTGGGGCAGTGAAGGATCCAATCACCCCTGTGATTTAACTATGCAGCTTGAACACCAGGGCTTTTTATAAACAAGAGCTAATTAGTCATCAATATGACTTTGACGTGGAAAAACAATTCATGTTTAGACACAATTTAGCACTTGCTCGCTCTCTAAACAGACGGGATCTGACTGAGGACATTTAAGAGAGAAAGCAGATCTTCAAAGAGGACATTTAAAGTTCTAGAAGTTCAAAGGAGGAGAAAACCCATGGCAGTGTAGTCATTATATTGGAGCATAAAAATCTATCCCTGAGTTTTCCAGGGCAAATCCCCTGGGGTGAACAGGAATGGTCTTTGGTGTATCATAATCCATGAAAAGGAATTTAGAAAAATACCTATTTCCACCCCTCAACCCCGTCAAATAGTTCTAGAAAGAGAAACAGTGAAAATGGTTTAGCTGAGCAAACACTGAATCCATCCATAGATACTTCCAAGCACATGCTCAATCTGTTCTCAAATCTGCCACCAGCAAGTTGGAGGTCAGTTTCCCCTTCAGAAAAGCCTCCACGCTTCCTGAGAATGGCCCTTAATCCAGTAGACCATGATGTAGTCAAGACAGATTGTCATCTAGCTGTCTTGGGAGTGTGTATACCACAGCTAAGTAAGAGATAATGGAGCCAGCTTGTGCTCCCACTGGGACCCCACTGTATCTCCGTGCTCAGAGGGAACTCCAGCTTAGGTAACTCCAGCTTAGGTTCACTCAAGGCCCTTGAACTCAACCATAGTCTATGCTGCTTTCCTTTATAAGACAATTCTTAGCATCAGGGGGGAAGACCCACAGAGTGGGAGGCCCTTGCAGTAGGATCTGAGGGGGAACTTACGGGGGGTTGTCACATTTCCTCTGCCGGAAGCGCGCTCCAGTACCACACGTTCGGCTGCACATGCTCCAGGCACTCCACGGACTCCAGTCCCCGTCCACATGCTCTGGGATGGGCGTCTTGCTCACACACTCTCCAGCCCGGCACCACTGAAAGGCACAGAGGGGCCACGCTCAGCAAAGTCACCCGCTCCCACAAAGGACCGATTCTCTCTTGGTGTCAAAATCCACTTTGAAGTTTCCATGGAAGTTGAGTACTTTAGGGTATGCATGTTGGACGACTGTGGCTCAGCCTGATGTTGCAATCTCCCTGGAGTTTGGAGCATGCCGTAAACTTACACAGGGAATCTGCTCCACATTCTACATTTCTAAATTCTCAAGAAATGGATTGATTCACGTGGCAGGGTGACACAACTAAAGGTGTGCAAACTCCAAATAACGTGCATGTGTCTCTCTCTCCAGAAGGGCAACAATTTCAGCATCTGAGGCTGGAACTTCAAGGCTGGGTTTAGTACTTAGAAACAACAGTCAAAGCCAGCTATGGGAGGCCGAGGCTGGTCTGCTTTAGGCAGACGGAGGAGAGGAGGGGTTAGCTGGAGGTAGATGCATTCTTTCTGAGGATAAAAAGAAGCCAATCTCTAAAACAGGTTCCCCTGAGAGTGTGACCCACTGCTCCCCAAACAGAGCATCAGAACAAAGCATTACTTCCTGTTTTAATTATTTCAAGGCTTCCTTCCAATGAGCCAGGTGTGGCTGTAAGGGGCCTGAAATCCCAGTATTTGAGAGGTGAAGGATTGGGAGAATTGAAGGATCGCAAGTTCAAGGACAGCTTGGGATATACAGCAAACTTCAGGACAGCCTGCGATATATACAGAGATTCTATCTCAAAAGGGACAAAAAAAAAAAAGAAAAGAAAAAGAAATAAAGAAAATTGGAAGATGAGGATAAAGGGAAGGAGGGAGGAAGAAGGGGAGAAGAGAGGGAGGAAAGGAAGAGAAGAGACGTTAGGAGGAGGGGAAGGAGGAGGGCAGAGGAAGCAAGAAACCAATTAATGAAGGCTTGCACACAAAACCCAAGAGAAAGTTGTGAAGCCGCAGGTCCTGCCTACCTCTTTTCTCACACCCTTAGAGTCTCACTCCTTTGTAAGGACCAGGTTGCTGAATTAAATCTAGCTAGAACAATTTTCATCAGTGTATGGCAAATCAATTTGTTTCCCATTTAACATCCACTTATTCAAAATCTTTCCCCTTGCCAGACAGTGGTGGTCCACGCCTTTAATCCCAGCACTCAGGAGGCAGAGGCAGGTGGATCTCCAAGTTTGAGGCCAGCCTGGTCTACAGAGTGAGATCCAGGACAGCAAAGGCTATACAGAGAAACCCTGTCTTGAAAAAAACACAACACAACACAACACAAAACCAAACCCCAACCTTTCCCCTTTAAGAAGATTTACTTGCATGACAAAACGAGTTCATTTAATAAAAAATATCAAGGAAATGACTGATTCTTGGGGTTTCACAAGAAGCAAGGAGTGACACAGACGTTCAGCGTGCTGTGGACTCCAGGGGCATCCCTAGAGTGCTCAGGGGTGTTTCAGAAGTTCCTGGGCAGAGTGTACACTGCCTTCCAGACGGAGAGAGGCCTAGAGTCCAGGAGATGTGGGGCTGCTCGCCCGGAGTGCTGGAAGCCGGGTGTTACCTTGTCTGCTCCACACTCAGTGCCATCCAGGGGAGGGTCCAGCTTGGTCTTGCAGGATGTGTCTCCCTCTACCAGGCACCACAGCCCAGCACACATCAGATGCTGTAGGGTAAGAGAAGCCACCATGAGTGCCTCTAGAACACGCCCGGATGCAGGTCCTAGCTGGGGTCAGAGCCACGGAGGAATCACCGCTCAGATCTGGGACTTGAAACACAGGGAGAGAAGGGAACTCTAAAATGGTCACTGGCTTATTCAAGCTCAGTGGAATTCTTGCATTTAACTCCTAGCAAGGCTTATCTCACTGGACTGAGTTCAGGAGTTCCAAACTCAGGGGATTCTTGGAGGTGCTTCCCCAGGAGTGGTCAGTAAATAGATCCCTTCCATTGAGTGCCTGGGGTGGTGAAGCAGATACCCACGGGCTGACAAAGAATACAAGAAAGAGGCTTAGCCCAACTTCACCAGAGGCAGCGTCACGGCCAGGGTCCCACATGACTGAGATGGTAGGTTAAGCAGATATCAAAATGGCCAGTTATAGGAGGCCAAAAAAGCAGAGGCAGCCTTCTAGTCTCACTGCCTGGCTTTTGCCTCTGCTGAGCTGGGCATAAATTATTACAGTATTTTACCTAGAAAAACTTGGAACGCCCATGTGTAGAGAACTAAAGCAATTCTCCTAAAACAGGAATGGGCATCGGAAAGACAGACTCCCAGCTGTATTAATAAGACATTTGGACATTGACAAAGTGTTCAGAATGAGACAAATTATCAAAATGACTAAGGCAGGCATGGCTGTTCTTCTTCCCCAGAGGACTTGTGAGCAGACAGGACTCTCAACCATAAGAGATGGGGGCTGGCTGACCCTGATCCATTGGGAGAGGGATTCTGGGCTATGTTCTACATGTGTCTTAGGGATCCTAGTGGGACAGTCTGTTGCCCAAGGCTGTTGATGAGTTACACCCATCCATGTACCTTTCTACACTTTCCCCCTGTAGATGGCCTCTCACAGTATTTCCTGGGATTGCTTCCCACATAAACTACTTGCACCCAAATCCTCACCATGATCATGGCCTGAAAATTGGAAACAGATGTTCCTACAGCGCTTTTAAAGACACAGTGCTTCCAGAATGCCAAACCCAATTCAGGCTAAGAAGCTTGAGCGGGAATGGGAAGACCTAACCCCTCACTGTGTGGTCGGTCAGCAGATAACTGTGTCCTTCAGGCAACATGAGGAACAGACCCCCGCAGCACAGCAGAGTGAGGTGACAGTGAGTTTCGCAAAGGGTGTGCTGTGCTCAATTTAGAAGGCTGCTGTTCCAAGCAGTCTCAAACATCTGCACCGACCGAGCAGATGTGTAACTGTGCTGTCTGAAAGAAAGAAATGTGTGGAGATTGGAGGGACAAAAATAAAGTTGAAAGGAAGGAAAACAGTGGAGGAGGGGGCTCTTACAACAAGCGAAGGAAAGCTCGCAACTCCTTCTCACTTCTCAAGTACGTGGGAGCTGGTCTGAGCCTTTGAAGGAGTCAGTGACTGAAGCTGAACACTGCACACATGGGTCCTGAGAGAGTTACCCGTCCCCATGACTGTGTACCTCTCATGGAATGGTAAAAAAAATGAGAACCCGAACAGCTGCTCCCATAAAGATGATGGCACCTCATTAAAAGCCTGATCCCTCGAACTCTCACCTAAGAGCCCCTCCAGAGTGTTGCAGCGATGTTCAAACACGTGGTCGTGACACAAGGCAGACCCAGGAGCGCAGCTGGGGGCCAGGAAAGTTTAGGATTAGGAGAGAGAGAAAGGAGGTAGGGCAAGCTGTTTATCGTGCAGTTTATGGACTGGGCGTTCTCATGAAACTTCCCTAATTATCAAAGTCAAAGAGTAAGAGGTTAGGCAGAGCCTTCTTAAATAGTACCAACAACAAAGGAGGGGAAGATAGAAATGAATTACCTCATTAAAATGAAGAGCTCATGTTTATTAAAAGGCAAGTATAAGAATATCAGAGAAAGCGTTTGCAATAGATGAGGGGGAGGTTTCTGCAGTAAAGATAACCAACAAAATATATCTAGCATATTTTTTTTTAAAAAAAGAGATCAAAAAATCCAAAACTATTACAGATCAAATAAGAAAAAAGAACTAGCCGGGCAGTGGCGACGCATGCCTTTAATCCCAGCACTTGGGAGGCAGACGCAGGCAGATTTCTGTAGGCCAGGCTGGTCTACAGACTGAGTTCCAGGATAGCCAGGGCTACACAAAGAAACCCTGTATCAAAAAACCAAAAAAAAAAAAAAAAAAAAAAAAGAACTAGTCACAAGACCTGAGCGATATTTAAAAGAACTAGTCACAAGACCTGAGCGATATTTAAAAGAACTAGTCACAAGACCTGAGCGATATTTAAATGGCAATTGAGCATATGAAAATATGCATAAACCTAATCACCAAAGGCAAAGGCAAATTAAGACCTTGTTTAGATACTTGTACCTAGACTGGAAAAAAATGGAGAATTTCAAACCTCGACAAGGATACAGCCAACAGGGACTGTTGTTTACTGATATTAACATGCAGACTTTTTGAGCAACTTTGGAAAATTATTCATCAATATTTCTTACAGGCATCGTACACTGTCATATCTATGATTTCACTCCCAAGAATAGACTGAAAAGAAATCTGAATATATGTTCTGTGAGGATGTCAGGAATGCTCATTTTCAATCCAACTTGTGTTATCATGAAGGTCAGAACAAGCCAAATGCTTTGGCGGCATCGGAGCAGACAGATGGTGGTTACAACCGTAGAATGCAGAGGGATTTCGTTTGCATATACTGCAACTACTAGCATTCCGTCTAAACTCCACCCCAAAGTTACCTGGCAACAGCCAGGTAGGCCTGACCCTACAAAGGGGCTACGAGCACAGGCAGTGCTTGGGAATCAGACTGGTGGTTTGTGTTTTTTAAAAGGGGGAGTTGGCACAAAGGAGGTTTTAGAATGTCAGCAGTGACCCGACGTGTGGCCACCCCAGGGCCTCTCCAGGATGGTCTCTCAAGCATGCTCAGTTAAATTTGGTATTGTCCTCAACACTTTCCTCACTCTCTGCCTCGTCCTCTTCCCCAAGGACTTTCAGGTACCTGTTAGCTAAAATCTGCAGCAATATGCATTCTGTACGAACCTACCCCACTGGTGGCTCCTCTGCAGTGTTTGATAGCCTATACTTTCCCTTTTCTTCCCCCTTGGCATGTATGGAGGAGTCGATGACCAAGCTGTTAACAGTTCTGCAACCTGAGTGTTTACCATCATCCTCCGACTGGTGCTGGGTACCTCATGACTGCACTGACGGTAGGCACTGGGCGAAGTTGTTGATTTCCACATTCATCTTTGCAAATGACCATGCCCTCCATCTTTCCTTGTCTCTGACTCACTTTTAATCCACAGAATGCAGCACAAATGGCAGGATGTGACACCATGATTATCCTATACAACACTGCGGTCTCCTTGGATTTCTAGGCTTGTCTTCTTTGGTCAAACTCGCTGACGTGTTAGAAAAGACGCTATCATGGACGGAGCCCAACCTAACAAAGTGGACAGCATGAAACTTCAGCCTGTGCTCCAACAACCTACAAGGAACAGTGGCTTTCCAACAACACCTCAATGAACCAGGGAGTCCAGCAACAAACATGTCCCCAGCTGATTTCAAATGAGACTGGAGGCCAGACCTTTGCCCTCCCCATAACCTTGTAAACTTGTTGAGACGTAGAAGGCCTGGCTGAGCCATGGATTTGTCCCTAACCCTCAGAGCCTGAACGATAATAGAATTGTTTTGTTTTAAGTGACCATATTTTGTGGTGATTTGTTAAGAAACAATAGGGAACTAACACAGATACACTTTTTAGTACTTTTCCAAACATCAAAGACAAGAGATATTTTTGTAAGCATCTAAGGAATAAAAACATAGAAGGTTAATTGTATGTGCAATGTGTAATAGAGGAGATCACTGGAAAGAGTCCCAAACTTCTACAAAAGAAATGCTAACAGAAAAGCAAGGAAATCCAGAAAAACAAAACAGAAACAAAAACAAAAAAACAAAACAGAAAAACAGAACCTATGCCAAGAATCATCTGACATAGAAACAAATGAGCTAACCTTGTTTCCTAAGATAAATTCTTCATATTAGATCACAATTAAAGCTCTGCTATGTGCCGTGTAACAATCATTTAATGTGATTTGGGAGCCAAAATAAAGGCAAAGGAGAACAACAATTCTAATGCAGTCAAACTTGAACCCAGAACCTGAAACATGAAATAATATAAGGATATATGACCCTTGATGGTCATCCAGTATCTATGCCCCAAATAGTACATAGTATTAATTCTCATTAAACAAAATTGACTTGGGATATAAGGGTAAGCAACAAAAAAGAAGTTAGTATAATAATTTAATAGGCTTTCTCAGCCCATGACAAATACAACATTCATGTAATAATTGACACAAGAGATGTAAGTAACATAACAGAACTGATAAGAGTTCCAGTTCTTAAAACAAATATGTCAAGACATATCTTTTTAAAAGACGTATTCATTTATGTTATGTATATGAATACACAGTAACTGTCTTCAGAGATACCAGAAGAGGGCATCAGATTCCATTACAGATAGTTGTGAGCCACCATGTGGTTTCTGGGAATTGAACTCAGAATGTCTGGAAGAGCAGTCAGTGCTCTTAACTGCTGAGCCATCTCTCCACGTTGTCAAGACACATCTTTAATGGTCATGGAATATTCATAAAATGTAGCCCCAATAAGGTTCAAGGTTCACTTTGGCTACAGAGTGAGTTCAAGGCCAGCCAGGGCAATTTAAGAAGACTGTGTCTTGTAAAGTAAAAGCGACCGTGCATAGAACCCTCTCTTGGTATATGCAGAACTCTGCTTCAGTGGTCACTACCATGAACATGAACACTGCCACCAAGACAATCAAAACAGGAGGATTTCTGTGAGTTCAGCCTCATCTACATAGCAAGTTCTAGGCCAGCCAAGAATGCATTCTGAGACTCTGTCTCAAACAATAACATGGTGAGTGACTGAGGCTGACCCTGACTCTGACCTCTGGCCTCACACACATACACACACACTGTAATGGTTAATTCTGATTATCCATGTCACATGATTTAGAATCACCTGAGAAGCAAGCCTCTGACACACCTGTGAGGGATTATCTAGATTAGGTTTCTTCTGTTCTCGTGAGGACCATCATCCTTGCTAGGAGTTCAAGTGGGCAGTGCCCATCCTGGGTTTGAGTAGTGCACTATATAAAAGAGTAGAAAGCTACCTGAGAACAGGGACTTCCTTGCTTCAAATCCTGACTGAATGCAGCGTCACCAGGCAGCTCACACAGCTGTCACCAGGCTTGCCATGATAGCCAATTCCCTCCAACTGTTAGATGAACTGAATATGTCCCCCTTAAGTTGTTTATCATCAGGCATTCTATTGCCAGACTAATTACCGCTTAATTAATTAATCAGTCTAATCAATCCCCTTATTAATTAATCCAAACTAATTAATGTCCTCTCATTTCTCTCCCTGTTCCTCCCCTCTCTCTGATGACAGACTGAGTGATGGAGGAGACCTAGAAAGGCCCATGGGCATCCTAATGGATTCTTGGCACTGTTTTTCTCACAGGTATTTCTATTTAACATCCAAGGAACAGCTAATACCAACATCCTTGAAGTATTTAAGAACATGTGAAGGGAAGGCACTTTTTTTTTTTAAATACTAGCTAATCTAACTGTAATGTTTGGGGTAATGTAATTGATCCCAAACAGAATAAGCATAAGGAAAAATACATATGGAACTTATTTGTGAATAATTGTTACAAAGACTCAAAATAAAATTTGCTAGCACATTAAAATGAATTTTACCAAGACCAAATAAAATTCCCTCTAGAATGTGAAGAGTTAAGTGTTGGAATATATGCTAACAAATTCACCATCTTACTACCTCAAAAGTGAGATGCTGTGGCTGGAAAGATGGCTCAGAGGTTGGGAGCACTGGGTGCTCTTAAAGAGGACCAGGGTTTGGTTCCTAGTACTCACAAGACAGCTCATTACAGACTGTAACTCCAGTTCCACGGGATCTAATACCCTCTTCTGCTATCTGTGGGCACCCGGCATGAACATGTTCCATGTGACGACATACATGCAGGCAAAACACTCATGCTCATGAAAAGATATTTTTAGAAATAAGAAGTGATTTGTTCTCCCCATGGATAATGAAAAGACATTTAATAAAATTCAATTGTGATTCTTGTTAAATGCTTAAAAGGATTTAAAATAGTGTATACTTTTTAAACTTGATAAATACCCATGGAATATTAGAAGCATTTGCCTCAAAGCTAAGATGAAAAGGACAGCCAATTGTTTTTTTTAGATCAGAGAAGAAATTCGTGGATGGGCAAAGGGAATCCTGTAACTAGAAAATGAAACTATTCAACCGAATATGTACAGTATCCAGACAGCTCATTTAGGAAGATGGCTGTGCCCCCTTTTAAGACATATCAGTTCAGTGATATAATGGAAGAAAAGACTTCATTCAAGAAAAGAACAGGACTATTTTGTAGAAGTAAATGTAAGAAGAAATATGCAAGATTTATACAAAGACAAATTAGAAGTTCCCCCAAGGGTGGGTCAGAAGACATCTCAAAATCATAGAAGAGAACATGATGTTACTGTAGGACGATTCAGAGTTAGGTACAAGAACATACTTTCCACAAGTTAATTACAAAAGAATCCAACTGAATTTAACACCATCACACAAGTTTGAACTAAAAGAGAATATTCTGAAGACCACATGGGAAAACAAACGAGGGATAATTCACCAGGAAAACTGTAGCGAAGCACATGTTCGGTGTATTAAAATATTTTATAAAGCTGTGGTCATGTAAACATTAAGTGCGTGATGTGGTTACAGAGACAGACTGGGAAATCCAGAAATAAAGAATAAGACAACAGGGTCTGGAGAGACAGCTCTGTGGTTAAGAGTACTTCTTGTTCTTGCACAGGACCTGGGTTGGATTTCCAGCTCCCACAATAGGGTAACTCCAGTTCCAGGGATCCAACACCCTCTTTTGGCTTCCACAGGCCCCTGCACTCATGCACACACACATACACACACATGTTCAAGCACACACACATAAAATTGTGTTCTATTAAGGAATTTAACATAAAAGGAAATTCATAAACGTAAAGGAAGAAGCCACAGAAATAAATTTATTTATAGTTTAGCAGTGAAAAGACCATTTTGGGGATGGAACAAATCCTCTGATTTTTAGAAAAGAGATGTTTTACTTCACACATATGGGCATAAAACAGCAAAAAACTATACTGAGCTGAATCAAAGGAAAGGCCGAAGGACTTTTATATCAGCTAAAGATTTGTTTTCTGTTACTGATAAAGTTTCTAAAAACCATTTAAAAAATCTCAGTGACACAGTGTAATAAAATTTAAAAATGAACAAACATAAAACCAGTCCACAGAAAAGAGAAAGCACCAAGCTTCAATATGTGGATAAATACTCAAGCTCATTAATATAAGAAATTCAGTTTCACTTGCAATGGACTTATTTTTGAGACAGTCAAGATGGGCAAAGGTAAGGAAGATGGCTGACAGGGCTGGAGAGATTGTTTAGTGGTTAAGAGCACTGGCTTCTCTTCCAGAAGACCCAGGTTTGATTCCAAGGACCCTCATGGCACCTTGCGATTGTCTCTAACTCCAGTTTCAGGGGATCCAGTACCCTCAGACAGACAGACACACAGGCAAAACATCAATGCACATGAAACAAAAATAAATAGGTAAAAGATATATTAAGAAACAAGACGAGGTAAAGGTACAGGGGAGGGAGGCACTCTCCTGAACCGTGGACCACTTATGAAAGTGTGCAACTTAAGCCTTTTTGGAAACGAGACACACACACGATCTATCACCGATGTGTGTTCTTGGTGTTCTATAAAATTCAAAGGTAGGCAAACAGCTTGAGAGGCCACAGTGTACCATGATGGTTACAACAGTGGTCACAAAGGTGGTCACTTTAAGGGGGAGTGAATAGAAACGAGTAACCAGAGCCATTCTGGAAGACCCTACATGGCTTGCTTCCTGATGTGCTCGCCACGCTTGTACACATAGTGGAAAAACCAATGTGACTGCACACTTACAGTCTGTGCACTTTTCTGTGTGTCTTCTGTTGGGTTCTAGGTAAATAAAACTACCGAATTCACGTGTGTGAAATGACCTTTGACCCACTTCCTGGCACTTAGCCTGTGGATCTGATCCTCAGTTGGGGGCAGCTGAGCATCCCAAAGAACATTTGGTGGGATCTGAAGACACAGCTTTTAGTTGTCACAGCTTAGTCAGGAGTGGTCACTGTGCCTCCGGCAGGGTGAATCCATGCCAAGGATTCTGCTAAACTCCTAAGTGTACAAACTTATCTCCCAGCAACAAAGAATTATCTAACTCGCGTATCAGGAGTGTCTAGGCTGGGAAACCCTGAAACAGACAAGCTCTGAATGCAAAGTTAAAATGAAGAAGGTAACAGTATTGTCATCTGCCATAGTAACCCCCCACCCCCTCAGGTCATCCTTGCAATAATGAATAATCTCACGAGAAAGACGCAATTCAGGAATGAACTGGCTAGTTAGCATTCTGCAAAAGCATGGAAGTTGGGAACAATGAGGACTGACTGAGGAACTTCCGCAGATGGGCAGTGATGTGGGAGACAGAGGAGTGAATGCCAATCAGGATCCTGTCGGGACTGTGGGGTGGAGAAACGGCAGTGAGAAGGGAAATGGGTAGAATCTGAGTGTATCCTAAGCTGCAGCAAGGTGCTTTCCTGTTTATAACAAGGATGTATTTAAGTGTTGGGAGTCAAACAGAGGGGCAAAAGCATGCTGCACAGTACTCTCCCTTTGAACCGTTCCTCCAGCCCTTTCGGTTTCTAATTTCTACGAAACTGTATGTATGGTTTCACACATGTATCCTTTGTGTAAATGTACAAAGCAGGTTAAACGTATCTATTTCCCAACGTATTATCGCTTCTTTGAAAATTTCTTGGTTTTAATAGTTGTTCTAGGATTAGGGAATGTATTAATGTGTGGGAAATTGGTGAATGAAATTTACTATTTTTACAGCACTTCCCTAGGATCTAAAATTGTCTCATAGTAAGTTAATATATAACACAATCTACAGTAAGTTTATACAGAGCAACTCCATTCAAAACAGACTTGGCCAACTCTAAGACACTGTCAAGAGAAAAAAGTTCAAAGGCCACACAAATATAGGAGTGTGCTAATGTTTAAATGGAAAAGTATGTGTGTGTGTGTGTGTGTGCGCGCGCGTGTGTGTGTGTGTGTGTGTATATATATATGTATATATATACATATATATACATATATATACATATATATATAGTCATGTTTCAGCTCTTGTACTTTGTGCATATTTTGCTCATTTGGGAAACATTAAAATAAGTCTGAGAAATCACACTGAAAGCCAAGTATCTGTGGTGGGGATACTCTGAAATATCTGCTAAGGGCCCATGAGTTAAAGGCTTTGTCTCTCCCAGCTTGGCACTGTTGAAAACTGATATGCCTTTTGAGAGGTAAGGATGGGGGGGGGCATCCAGTTATTGGGGCTGTACTCTTGAAGAAGACCCCAGTCATTTCTGCTCCATTTCCTGGTCACCATGAGGTGAACAACATTGTTTCATTATGTTCTGACTGCCAAGATGTGCTACCTCATCAGATGAACAAAAGCATCAGACCAGGAAGAGATGACTGAGAAACCATGAAGCAAAATATACCTGGTCTTTTTCTAAGTTGATTATCTCCAGTATTTTGTTATAGTAACAGAAAGCTGACAAATACACTCTTTGTTATAAATGTTTAGTAGCCACCATGCACCATTACTAACTACTAGCAGCTATCCCCTCCTAAGTTACCTTTATCCCTAGAGATGGATGCACCTCTCGGTCATCACCAGAGAAGTTTGTCTTTGTGGCAGATGGCTCTGAACACAGAGCCTCTACTGGTCAACATGTCAAGACTCAGACTATGGGATAGTCAGCTCTATGTGAGACTATGGGATAGTCAGCTCTACGTGAGATGTCCACGTCACAACCCTTCTGCATACGACTCGGGGAAGAGTCAGAGGTAGTGGATGTCTGTGGACAAATAGTATTTGCTAAACAGGACAGGACAATTATACACACGAACTCACAATGTCCGTAAGTGTATGCACAAGACTTGCAATAGGATCAAGTCAAGGGAAACTCCCTGCAGAGATGGGAGAGAAGGCCCAGCTTTAGAGGATGAACTACAGGCAGCTGATGGCTCCTGGGGAGGGTGATTCTGTTTGTTCAGGGATATTGCCGGGGGTGGGGGATGATACCCGTGCTCATACTGGCTGGACTAAGTGGACTTTTAAAATGGAGCACACAAAACAAGTCATAGTGACACATGCCTTTAATCCCAGCACTCAGAAGGCAGAGGCAAGGGATCTCTGTGGCTTTCAGGAGAGCAGGGTCTACGTAGAGTTCCAGGACAGAACACAGATACATAGAAAGACCCTGTAACAAACAAACAAACGAACAAACAAACAGCACTTGAAATTGGGAGAGAAAAGTTGGGGGGTAGCGATATGGAAGGAACTGGAGAGGAAAGAGTGGGGTAGACTTGATCAAATCATATACTAAGTATATGTGAAAATATAAATAAAATAAAAATAAAACTGATCAAATGTTAAAATGCTTCTGACTCTTCCTGAGCAAATTCTTTTATTTCCTCCTCAAGGGCACTGCCTCTTGAAGAACTTCTCCTTCCCCATCTAGCTAACCCTGGTCATGTCCATGTTCGCCACAGCTTGCAAATCTAACAACTCAGATGCCACATAAACCTTTCAAACTCCCTACAGGACCCAGATGAACTCACGCCCACGTCACAGGACAGCTGTAGTCTCTACCTGAACTCCTACACCGCTCCTCTCCCATGTACCTCCGTGTGCCCTGCTCTTATACCACATAGGACTCTGCTCCTGGGCAGGGGTGGCTGTATTTACCTCAAGGGTCCTACACCCCTTCTCGGGGCTCATCTCCCAAGAGCTACTTTCTACATTACTAGAGCTACAGAGTGGACAGTGAACATGGCGTCCTGC
>JADRCC010574438.1:0-10194 GCA_019843855.1 Hylomyscus alleni | reverse complement strand
GCCCAGATTTTGCCAGTGAGGCTATCAATGAGTGTGTATCCTCAACTTCAGACAGGAACTCTAAGCTAGCCCAACCTCTTTTCTTTATAGCTTACCTAATCTGTGGTATTGTATAATTAACAGCAGAAATGTGGTACCATATTAATAACATATCAACTATTATTTTAATATAACTTTGAACTTTCAGTCATCTACAAATGACTGAAAGAGCTTCCAGTGGTTTACAAAAAGTATGTTCATACCAAGAAAATATAAATGGTAGATGATAATGATAGATGGGTGATCGATAAGTAGATGATAGACAGATTGACAGACAGACAGATAAATGATAGGTGAGTAGATAGATAGATAGATAGATAAATAGATAGATAGATAGATAGATAGATAGAGATAGGTAGATAGATACAAGTAGATGGCAGATGATGCATAAATGATTAAAAGACATCATTTAGATCTGTTTCTTAAAGCTATATATAAACAATTAGAAATGCCCATTCAATCTCATCTTGACTTGTTTCTAAAAAAACAAACTTACATTTTCCTTTTAAAAAAATACTCAAATATACATCCAAAAAGGTTGTACAAGTGAGGATATCATTCTGAGTGAAGTAACTCAGTTCCCAAAGGACATGCATGACAGGAGAAAGTTGTCCTCTGAGAGGCTCCACGAAGCAGCTGACTCATAGTGATACAGACACCCATACCTCAACAGTGGATGGGGCTTGAGGACTCATATGGAAGAATAGGAGGAAGGACCGTAGGCCCTAAAGAGGATAGGAATTCCACAAGAAGATCAACAAAGTAAACTAACCTGGTAAACAGCAAACCAAAGAACATTCATAGTTTTGGCATAACCCCCTTGCCCATATGTAGCAGATGTGAAGCTTGGTCTTCATATGGGACCCGAACAATTGGAACAGGGGCTGTCACAAAACCTGTCTCTTGTACATGAGATATGTTCTTCTAGCTGGGCTATATTTTCTGGACTCAATGGGAGAAGAAATGCCTAGACTCACAAAGACTTGAAGTGTCAGAGTAAGGGTATACCTAGAGGGAGCACACCAGCTAAGAGGAGAAGATGAGGGGTTATGGGCAAAGGATTTGCAAGGGTATGACCAGGAAAGGGCAATGAGTAGGATGTAAAGTGAATATGTAGAAGAAAAATAAAGTTAAATTTATAAAAAAAAAAAGAGTAAAAAAAAATTCAATTAGAGAGGACATTGTTTGCATAGATATATAAGACAAGAAGACAGAAATTTTGCCAGTGCGTTTTTCAGTATTGCAGTGTGCAAAGCCATCGTGAACAGGATACTCCAATTGGTTTCCCAAAATATTTAGCAAAATACTAATGTAGTGTTGGCTAGCATTAGTAGTAAGACTAGTTAGTTACCTTACCTCAATGAGCAGTGACTATGCAATTCCATCCATAGCGATACCCAGCAGCCTCCTCAATCACAATCACACTGTGAAGGTCCCACCATAATGCACCCAAATGTCCTATACCACATTTTTCAAGAAATATGTGACTATTTCACTTCATTCTGCAATCTCTTGAATGTATGATATGTGGGACAGATGCACAAAGGGAGGGGACATTTTTCAGAAGCCTTTTTGTTGTTGTTGTTTTTATTGGATGTTTTCCTTATTTACATTTCAAGTGTAATCCCCTTTCCCAGTTTCCCTCCCTCCTAAAAACTCTATCACATCCTCCCTCCCCCTACTTCTATGAGGGTGTTGCTCTACCCCCCAACTCACTCCCACCTCCCAGCCCTCGAATTCCCCTACACTGGGACATCTATCAAACTTTCATAGGAACAAGGACCTCTCCTTCTATTGATGCCTGACAAGGCCATCCTCTGCTACATATGCAGTTGGAGCCATGTGTACTCCTTTGCTGATGGCTTAGTCCCTGGGAGCTCTGGGGGGGGGGGTCTCGTTTGTTGATATTGTTTTTCTTCTTATGGGGTTGCAAACCCCTTTAATTCCTTCAGCATTTTCTCTAACTCCTCCATTGGGGCCCCACACTCAATCCAATGGTTGGCTGCGAACATCTGCCTCTGCATTTGTAAGGCTCTGGTAGGAACTCTCAGGAGACAGCCATATCAGACTCCTGGGCATCTACCTAGAAGATGCTCCAACATGTAATAAAGATACATCATCCACTATGTTCATAGCAGCCTTATTTATAATATCCAGGAGCTGAAAAGAACACAGATGTCCTTCAACAGGGGAGGGGACATTTTTCAGAAGCCTTTAAAAATACTCAGTCATTACCTAGATCTATGGCTTCTCTCATAAGACAGAAGAGAGTCACCATTCTTGATGTGTGGTAGAGAAATTGAAAGTGCCATTTAAAAATATTCCTTGAAACTCTGAACTTTTTACTTCTTTCCTGCCAGGCACCATAATAACATTCCTTCTTGCATGCCCATGTCGGCTAGCTATCGATTTCGGAGCAGGATGAATAAAGTCAAACATTGTAAAAGAGCAAAATATCAGCCCTATCTAACCATCCAGATACTGTCAAATACCAAGATGCTAGCATTTAAATTCCTTAATGTTCAAGTTGTCAGTAACATGACATGTAATAAAAAATTAAGCCCATTTTCATTTGTTCAGAAATAGCCACAGGAATTATTTTTAAAAAGAAGAACACTGGACTAAAATCTTCATGTTCCTATTAGCTTGTATTCTTTTCTTCCTCCAGCGTTCAGCATGGCATCTCTACAGTGTGCCACACAGTACTTTGATATACACAGTATCTTAATAGTGTGACACATAGCACTTTAATATCCCAGAGTAAGATATTATTGTGTTGCTTTACTGCACTTACAGAAGTGATCATGGGTAAGCCATTGATATACTATTATCTGAGATGGAAACAGGGTCCTCTTCTTCCCTGTCTCAACTTCTCAGCTGATTATGTCATTATCTATGTCATTTGAAACTATGTATTTCTCATGCTTTACCTACTCCCACGTATTAAACAATACTACCAGTCAAAAATATTCCAGTCTCTCAGTTTCTATATCTTATTAAATTTTACTGAAATTTTAACTTCAAGATATATTTATAAGTCATAACTTATAAGTCTAAACTATGGGCAATAGTTTAAAATCCAGTTAAGATTTTTGGCTCTAGAGTTAGTCTTCATGGATGTGGATTCTAACTCAGCCATGTCCTTGCTTTGGGAATATATTACTTTTGAACGTTTTTAATTCTCATGTAAAAGATTTTCTAAACATGGTAACACCTTCAAGTAATTGTATGCAGATAAAAATGAAATAATATTTATAATTAATTTACTATAATACTCATATAGCAGGAATCGGTATTTGTCTAAGTAGCAGTAGTAAATAGATTACATTCTTCCTAAACATAATCTTAAATTGTCTTTTTGTGGTTTTGGCTATGGCTTTCATTTTTCCCAAGTGTCACTTATGCCTGCTACTAACTTAATGTTATATGATTTTCTGGGTCTCTTGATTGTCCTGTTTTCTTGGGATTTGTCAGCTTTTATAACTGCTTTTGGAAACCCCCCCTCTCTCTCACACACACACACAGACACACACACACACATGACTGTAGTATATATCTTTATATCTGATAGCTCTGCTTCTTTAGGCATTCCTGAATAATACAGATGAGCAAGAGGCGAATTGAAGAGTATCTGCCCAACAGTTCTCGTGAGGGAACAGGGAGACAGTTTTGCTAGACATTACATTTGTACAGAGACACCAGGAACCTTGAATGTCTACTAACTCAGTGTACTGGCTGGTTTTGTGTGTCCACTTGACACAGGCTGTAGTTATCACAGAGAAGGGAGTTTCAGTTGGGGAAGTGCCTCCATGAGATCCAGCTGTGGAGCATTTTCTCAATTAGTGGTCAAGGGGGTAAGTCCCCTTGTGGGTGGTGCCATCCTTGGGCTGGAAGTCTTGGGTTCTATAAGAGAGCAGGCTGAGCAAGCCAGGAAAAGCAAGCCAGCAAGGAACATCTCTCCATGGCCTCTGCATCAGCTCCTGCTTCCTGACCTGCTTGAGTTCCAGTCCTGACTTCTTCTGGTGATCAACAGCCATGTGGAAGTAAGCTGAATAAACCCTTTCCTCCCCAACTTGCTTCTTGGTCATGATGTTTGTGCAGGAATAGAAACCCTGACTAAGACACTCAGGTTGTAAGTACTGTGAAACATAGATAAAAAGGCACAACTCATCAGTCAAGGAAAGGATGTTTAGAGGTCACCAGGACCTCTGAACCTTCAGTTCTTCACTATATAGGCTCAGATGAGAGAAACCAGGGGTTTTTTAAACAACAACAAAAACATTCTTCTTATTATCCTATGTCAAGAATCAAGACATCCTAAGGACTCAAAAATCAGTTAAAAATGTCTTGCTTCACCAAGTGCTCAGATGATGCAAACCCAGAGACCTAACAATGAGTCTAGAAAGGAAGAAAACATGAAAGATGTGCCAGAAACAGAACAGGTCTATGACAAAGCTTCCACTGTTGAGAAGTGACAAATCTCTGACTGCGTTTCCTTGACTGAGAAAGAAAAAAAACTTTTTCTGTATAGACATGTAATTAATTATTAAGGTAATAGTAATAATAGAATAAACACACTTCAACACTAGTGGCCTGGTAAACAGGATTACAGCTAATTGTAAAAGGCACTGTATGAGAGTAGCCTAGAAAATAAGAATCTTAGTCGCAGAGTTGAGGGACTGAGGCTTCTTTCTCTTGAGATCAAATTGCATAGGGCTTCTGAGTCCTGAATTCTGAGCTGGCAGATAGGAATAGTCTACAGACCAATCAGGGAGTTTTGTATTTAACTACTCCAGAAATATGACACAGAGTATATTATATGTCTCCATATTCTTTAACTATAATGTAGCCTTGTGGACACATCTAACTGTGACCACAGGGGATAAACAGGAATCTAACTGACCAGTTCACCATACTATAGAAATCAATATTGTCTTTGAGGCCGTTTCATCAACTATAAAATGGGAGATTTTGATTGATACATACAGCATGAGAATGCAAAGGCATTAAGAGACATAACAGCATTTTTCTGTATTTAGAATTATAGATGCTAGGCTGTGGTGGGTACACACATTAAATCCCAGCACTCAGTAGGCAGAACCATGTGGGTCTCTAAGTTTAAAGCCAGCCTAGAGTACAGTATGAGCTCCATTACAGCCAGGGCTATACAGAGAGACCCTGTCTCTTCTTTCAAATAATTTATTTTTTACTCACTTTACATCCTGATCACAGCCCCTCCATCCTCTTATCTGGTCCTGACCTTATAAATCCTTCCCCCTATTACCTCATCCCTTTCTCTTCAGAGAAGGGGAAGATACCCTTGGGTACCATCCCACACTGGGCCATCTAGTCCTAGCAGGACTAAACACATCTTCTCCAACTGTGGCCCAATAAAGCAGCCCTGGTAAGGGAAGATGATCCAACGGCAGCCAGCAGAGTCAGACTCAGCTCAATTCCAGTTATTATGGTACCCACATGAAGACCAAGCTATGCATCTGATACAAAAGTATAAGTGTTCTAGGTCCAGCCCTGCATGCCCTTTGGCTGAAAATTCAGTCTCTGTGAGCTCCTATGGGCCTAGGTTCATATTCTTGTGCTGTCCTTGACCCCTCTGACTGAGTTCTATCCTTTACTCTTCAATAAGACTCCCTGTGCTCCACCTGTTTGGCTGTGGGTCTTTGTATCTATTTCCATTCAATGCTGGATGAAGTCTCTCAGGAGACAGTTATGCTAGGTTCCTATCTGTAAGCATAAATGAATATTGTTAATTGTGTCAAGAGTTGTCTCTCTCACATGGGATGGGTCTCAAGTTGGGGTAGAAAACCCTGTTATTAAACCAAAAAAAAAGTAGAACTGTGGATAAATATTATATATTCACATTGAATCTCTCAATTGATGTAAATGACCAAATTATTTTAAAGAATATTTTATTATTATTTTAACAAGAAAGGTTGAGATTGTGGTGACTTGAATAGGTTTAGCCCTTGGAAACTTATGTGTTTGAATGCTTGGCTCTTAGGGAGTGACACTACTGGGAGATGTGTCATTTTTGGAATAGGTGTAGCCTTGTTGGAGAGCTCCTAGTTCTCAAGCTCCACTTGGTACAGAAGAGATACTCCTCCTAGACACTTCCTGCAGAAGAGAGACTCTCTTCTCCTGGCTGCCTTCAGATCAAGATGTAGAACCATCAACTCTGCCTAGATGCTGCTATGTTTCCTGACCAGGTGATAGTGGACTGAACCTCTGAAACTGTAAGCCAGCCCCAATTAAATGTGGTCCTTTATAAGAGATGCCTTGATCATGGTGTCTCTTCACAGCAATAAAACCCTAAGTCAGAGATACTGTACACTTACTATGCTTTCTCATTAGCTCTTAGATCTAGTTCTTTTTGATTCATTGCTTTGCTACATTCACTAGAATTACATTATTGCTGTTATATAAGAATGTATGAAGGATATTTCTAGGAGGTTATTCACTTAAGTATTTTTCATTCATTATCATGTGTGTATATGCACTTGTATGTATGTGTGTTTGTATATGTGTTTTTTGAGACATAGTCTTTTTCTGGCCTGACACTCATCAAGTAGGCTAGGGGTCTGTTTGTCTCTGCCTATCACATTCTAAGATTGCAGGTACACAGTACCAGGCCTAATGTGTTTTATATGAGTACTGAGGCTGGAACTCTGGTGTTTATGATTATACAACAATCACTTTTTTACTTGGGCTACTTCTCCAGCTCTTGTTGATTATTTCATAATATCAATGCACTTGGGTTATTTTCAGATAACCTTCCAAATGCAAGTAGATTAGATTTGCCATTTGACAGATTCTGGAAACTGTCACTAAGGGTGAAGAATATCCTAATGAAATATATGGCATTTTTGGTTAAAAATGTTTGAACCCATGTATTATTCTAGATATTATGTCAAAGCTCTTTGTTCGAAGTCTTTTAGGCACTTATATTGAAACAAAGATTCCTTAGATGACAATTTACAGATGACTATGTAAAAACAGAACATCACTGGTTGACAATAGCCAATAAAACACTTAGGATAGACTCCTGAAGAGGGCCGAACAGCTTAGACAACAGCAGGCACTTGTTCCCTTTCCTTGGGCTCCTGTAAATAATGTTATAATTTTTCTTAAATAAGAATTCATACATTATTGTAACTGAGGAAAAACAATATTTAAATAACTTATTAATAACTATTGAAAAATATATAACCTACAATTAATTGATATCAGTTATATCTCTGTTGTACATTTCATATCACAGATATTCCTTTACTAAGGAATATCTGTATACCCACTGTATGGCAGTGGGTATGTACAAAAATGTGATATCAGGAATTAATTGTGAACAGAATCATGCAAGAACATGTAAATATTGGGCAGTTCCTTCCTTTTACTTTCTTCTTTTCTCTTGTTCCTAAAAAAAAAACCAAACAAACAAATTGTAGTTTTGACTTCTGCTGCTTCTCCATGATTTCAATTTTAAGCCTAATCAAAAGATGCCGACATATCCCAAAGTGTGAGACTGCTTTGGACTTGGTGGTTCTCTTTTCTTCCTTGTCTTTAAAGGATTTATGTCTTTTCTTTCCCTAGCTGCCAGTTATATTGAATTGATCTGAAATGTGAATGGTGTGTGTGTGTGTGTGTGTGTGTGTGTGTGTGTGTGTGTGTAACTATGAGCTACTATCAACCAGGGCAGCAATACAAACTTCACACTTGCCATTTAGTAAAACCTGACTTTTGAGCCCTGTCAGTCATGGACCTCTATATGTGTGCTTCTTGGTTGGAACAGTATTGCTTTACAGCAGCTTCTGTTTAGGAATTCGTGTCACTGTTTGGCATTTATGTAGTTCAGCTGTTAGGAAGGCTGAGTGAGAAGAAAGGAAATATGCAGGAGTGAAGGTTTTAGGGCAAAGAGAGAAATAAGAAAGGGCTCTAGGTTGTGAAATAACAATGCCAGCCATGTGGCAGCAATAAAGCACAGACACAACTCTTCAGTTCAAGTGAGGCACAGCCAAACAGATGCAGCCCACACCCATCCTCATGAACTGGGTGGCCAAGCGCTGGCACAGAGTCCAAGCCACATGAAATCCTAGTCGCTACCATGCACATCAGCCTTTGTCACTTTGCAAGACATGCGACAGTGCATGCCACTGAGTTCAGATCACCTGAAATACAGAGACTTCGAGAAGGAAGCAAATGAGTGAAAAGCAAACTACTGCAAGCTCTAACCAAGGCTGACAGCCCTGCGTATGACTGAGAGTGTAGCTTCAAATACGTTTAGAAGTTCAGATATTTATCCAACATTGTCTACATAAAATTCTACTCAAATCTCTCGCATTTTTATTGGAAAATAACAGAAGAACTCTCTGACGTTCAAGTATCGTGAGCTTCTTATTTCTTTCCAATCACTAGAAAACCTTGCATTTAGGACTGGAGGTTCAGAAACAAGCAATTTGGGAACATATAGACAAAAGTGCTGAAATTAACTTTCACTCCTTTCTAAGAAACTCTAGGAGAGGTAATATGGGTGACATTTTCTGCGTGTAACTGCTGAAGAGGAAATGGATGTTTCTAGGAATTTTCTGGAACAAGTGGTTTATGCATATAGAAGGGCACATAGGTAGGAGGCAAAGCAAGAGTGGTTTGCTGTGATTTAAAACTCATTCTCTCCACTCTGCTCCCTTTCTTTGGGAAGGAACTTGAGATTAGAATTTTTGTTGTGGAACTATCCTTCAAATGATAAGAAGCCTAATATATCAGCAATACATATATATATATATATATATATATATATATATATATATATATATATATGAGCTTTGTGCCTTAATATTGATGTGTTAATAATTGGTAAGATCATAGTAGACTATGTCTTTGAAATGATAAGTTACATGTGACTAGCAAATCAATTGGCATCAGGCTTTAAGTTATGGCCTCAACATAACTTTCATAGCATGTCTAACTACTTGGATATGCAAATTTATTCTACATTTGGGTTTGTACATCTATTCTTTGTTCAAAAAACAAAGTTCAACTGATAGTTGAAATAATATAGCAATCGAAGCGACAACTATCCATATAGTGCATTCATACTGGCGATACCAGCAATAAGAAGGCCGTATAATTGCTCACAATGACCATGTTCTTAAAAGGTCTTCATGCATAATGGAAATGAATGTCACATATGTACTCCCACAGAATGTAGAGAAGGGAAGACTGCCAACAGTTCGAGGCCAGTCTGGTCTGCATGCTGATTTCCAGATCAGCCGGAATTGCAAAGTGAAACCTGGTCTCAAAAAGAGAGCAAACAATATACTTTTAGAAGACTTGATAAAAGAACAATTTAAAAACTTTATAAACTAGTACACAGTGATACCTTACTTCTGAAAAGTGTATGTGTTCTCTTCAAGAATTGCCATGCTACTGTGGGAAACGGTACGGAGATTAGTGTGGCATTTGCTCTTGGATAACACATAAAATAGGTTACTCCTACTTTTGGGCACAGGCTGGGATGGAGCCGTGGCATACAGCCAATAAACACTGAAGCAGACCAACAGGAAATATTGGCATGGTTATGGTAATGTTTGATGTCCTGTTATTAGTACTAGCTCCCCACATTGCATGCTTAAAGTTAATACATTTATATTAGTTACATCTCAGAAAAACTGTTTGCAAATCTTAAAATGACTTTATTGTTACAATTCAGATTCTTGTATCTCATCATCAAAAACACAGGGTCCATCGCTCTGTTCTTCCCACCTTAGGAGCTGCACACAGAGCAGAAGCAGAAGGCTTTTCATGACCTCATCCATCTCTCTCAGTAAGAGAAGAACTCACTGTATTTAGACACCAAAATCACTGTACTGATATAAACATCCTACAAACTAAATAGTGTAAACTGAGACGATCCCGTATGTGTACTATGTACTAATATTTGGCTTCTCAAAAAAAAAAAATTACTTCAAGAACTGTGTTTCCTCAAGATAAATGTCATCTGATTTTTGATTATAAAAATCAGGCATTTTATCTACTACCTTTTACTGGGTTAAAATTGAAAACAAACACGACTGTTCCTATGTCCCACAAAGAATGTACGCCTGTGGGTGGGTATCTGTCTCCAGTACACACACACACACACAC
>JADRCC010574436.1:0-21323 GCA_019843855.1 Hylomyscus alleni | reverse complement strand
TTTGAAAGTGATATATAATTGAGAGGCAGACAAAATGACAAATCAGAGAAAGATTTGTCAGAATGAGTCAGAGATGGGATACACCAAACTCTTTCTAGAACAGATAGGAAAGACATGCTACTTAAGATCAGTCCAAGGTGAGAGAAAAAATTAGACACAGGTGGTGATGTGGGTGTGTGGCAGTTTTACAGGGACGGTTTTATGAAGACAGGTTGAAGGAAGAACAAGCTAGACACAGGTGAAGACAGAACAAGCCAGAGAATGAAAAGGAGCCAGATTAGAACATATTGCCAAAGGTAGTATGAGGCCAAGCAGAGCAATTCAGTAAGAAGTCAAGAGAAGTCAGATTGAATCAGTCAGCTTTGAATATTATATTTATGGAGGCTAGAAGCTTCCATGCCTAGGATTATGGATAGTTAGAACACTGAAAGAAACACTGTAGACTCAGCCCAAGCCATGTATTCATACAACTTGTGTATGACTCTTATCTCATCCCTCTATTTGAGGAAATAAAGCAGCATTATATACTCTGGGTCACATTCAGACCACAGCACTCTTTCTGGTCACTTCTTGTCCATTTGTGTGTTCGTTTATTTGCTTTTTGTCTTTGTTTACTTGTTTATTTTGTTTTTGTTTGTTTTTTGACTCTTAGCTTTCTTACTACATAGTTTCTGAGCCCCTGGTGAATTTGAGATCTTAAATCTCCCAGATGTGTGACTCAAAGGTGCCTCCTCCCATTCTTTGGCTGTCTCTTCACTGTATTTTCTGATCTGTCCTGAGACTTAAAGTCTGTTTCTTTGGGCACTGGTATCTGGACTTTTACAGTCTTTTCCAAAAGCCATTTTTCAGACCAGTTGTGAAGCATCATCCCTGTTTTCCATTTTTCAGACCAGTTGTGAAGCATCATCCCTGTTTTCCTCCGGGGGCTTCACAGCCTCCAGGTTTTTAATCTATTTCCCCACTCCACGCTCCTGAACAGTTTGAGGATCTGTGGATGTAACATATTGCTTTCCTCTCTGCACTCACCATTTAGTTGAGGTCCATGGAAAGCCGACTAGTTCCTTTTGCTTCAGAGTGGACATACCAGCGGTGTAGGGTGATGCTTTTATTCTTTGAGTTCAAGATTGCTTTCATACTTTGTGACAATCCAGGGTTCTGTATAATGCCAGAGCTTTTAGTTTATATTTCTATGAAAATACCATTGTAATTTTTATCTTACATTCATTTGCATTTACAAATTTAATGGTTTTTTTGTTTTGTTTTGTTTGTTTTGTTTTGTTTTTTACTACTGATTGCTTGAGTAAGTTTTCTGTCTACTGTTATTCTTAAGTCATTACCCACACTTTGGCTGCTGTTCCACAACCCATGAGCTTTCTTCATCCCGTGATTTTTCTTCTTATTTTGTTTTATAAATAAATTCTGTGAGAATTTTATATAATGTATTTTGACCATATTTACCTCCTTCCTTTTCTCCTGCCTAATCCAACTCCCTTCCCTATACACCCAACTTCATGACCTTTACTTTTTTTTTTAACCAATCGAATCTAATTTGTGCTTCCCAGATAATCTTGAGGGGTTGGCCATAGCTAACCTACTCAGGTCTACCCTCTTAGAGAAAATGGACTCTCCCAACAGTTATTCATAGACCAAAGCTCTTCAGTCAGTGGTGGGACTTCATGTCCAAGCTTCCCACTCCATGCTGAGATTTGGTCTTGTTTGAACTTGCAAGAGTCTTATGCTGACACAGCTGCCTTCCTATGTGTGGAAAACAGTTCCCTTGTCCTTGTCAAGAGCCACCTATGGCCTCATACTTCTTCAACCCACTCTGTGAAGTGATTGCTGATGCACGTGCCCCACTTAGGGCTAAGCATTCCTGAGTCTCCCATTCTCTGCACATGGATTGGCTATGGGTCTGTCTCTCTATTAACCTCCAATGACTATAGATGGAAGTATCTACCAAGTGGCTTGAGGATTAATTAATCTATGGATATGAGTCATTAGGAGTCATGTGGAATCATGCTTTCTAGCTATACATTTTCAAATAATTGTTCTTCAAAATGGTCATTTCTGCTGCTGCTGATCTCCCTCATTTCATTCACTGTGTTTTCTATCTTCAGAATTGGATTTTGTATAATAATTTTAAAAATAATACTTTTGTAATTATATTACTATTAATAGTATTGCTTAAATATACTAAATATAGTAGTTAAATATACTAATTATACTATATCATCTAATAATAAATATATAGTACCATATAGTAATTACATTAATAAATAATAATGTATTAAATGTATTTATATTTATAATATACTTATATTATGTTACTAATAACTTATATTTATGATAATAATAAAAATATTTGTAAAAATAATAACAATTTAAGTAGATGTTAAACTTTCTGTCTTGAGTCATTTTTCTATCTATAAAATTTTGTTGATTTGCCTCTCTGTTTCAAACTTCCCAGGTCTCTTCAGATAGTCATTTTAAGCTGTTTGGGAGTCTCATCATTTTCTTAGAAACAGGAGACCTCTGTTGTTACATTTCCTTGTTTCTCAAGTTTACTATTTCCTGACAATGCTGTCTGTATATTTGAAGGAGTGGACATTTGTTTCAGTCTTTGCCAAAGGACTTTCTTTGGAAACACTCTTCACCAGTCTTCCCATCCACGGATTCCAGGGAGACCATCTGGCATGGCCTGAGAAGGTCCCTGACGCTAGGTTGGTCATTGGGTAGGGTGCCTGGGGAATGGGTCAGACCCCAAAACAGGATCCTCTGAGAAACAGCTGTTCATTGGGTCAATGTGAGTTGCCTGGAGGTTGAATTGGAGAAGAACACTAAAACTTGTGTCCACATGGCCTAGTCTGCAACCCGTATTTCTACTTTTGGCCTTGCACTGGGTTGGGCCCAAATTTTGATCATCTCTGGATCTCTCTAGCATCTAAGTTCATGAAGAGTTCAAGGCAGCTGTGCTGGAATTGGGGTTGAACTGAAATCAGGAATTCTGGAATGGACATGAAGCCTGAATTTCTTGGCCTATATTATCTGGCCTGTCACCAAGGCCTTTTTGGTTGCCCTAGACCATATAATGGGGAAGCCTAGAACCTGAGTCTTTGGTTTGAGAGTGGGAAACATAAGGGTCTGATCAATTCTTGAGTTTATTGGGACAGTCTTGACCCAAGTCTCACAGCAACACGAATCTGCGGGAATGTGAGGCTGCAAGGATTATAGCTTGAGTCCACGCAAGCTAGATGGTGTTTGAGAACAACTCTGGACTTGATACTGTGCAGACCTAAACTTTAGACCATAGGGACTTGCTCAGCCCTGGGTAGGATGTATTCTGTATCTTAGAGGCCTCCCTTTAGGCTGGCAGATAGGTGTTGACCTAAGAACTACTGAGACCTTTTAGCCTGGTAGTATCAGGGTCAATATAGGGCTGGGCATAACTAGATACTAAGTCAGAGTGACAGGGATAGATCCTAGAACTACTGGATGGTAGCTGATTACAGATGCTACCATCATAGATTCCTGAGCCACAGGCCTTGATCTGCCCCTAGTCAAATTTGGAGTCCCAGGCCTATAGGGTCCTGCGAGCATAGAGACTGGGTCGGCAGGGGCCAAGCTGGTGACCTGGGTTCAAGAGTTCATCTGACACTGTTGGCAGTCTGAATTCTGGATTCTGAGGTATGCCTGTCCATGAGGCAGTCAGAAACAGAACCTGCTGTACATTGTTTGAAACATACACACATACACACACACACACACACACACACACATACCCTAGGAAACTTCTAGGTGAACAAAACATGTGCTCAGGGCTTACTTGGTACACAGACATCTCACTGACATTCTAAGTCATACTAAAAGGTTTATCTTCTCTAGGCTTGAAGTCCCCCCCCCCAAAAAAAAAGGGGTGGATGGAAAGCCATCTCCCAAAGAGATGTTGATAATGGATCAGACACACAGAGCAGGCATAATAGATAGAAAGGGGAAGCTGGATCCAGGCAAGGTGTTTTAGCTTGCTAGAATTTTGCTAGCACGCTCTTTGGTAGAGTTGATTTTCATGCACTATAATGAGCCCTCTGACAGCTGTTAGCAGCACAAGATTAAGAATCAGATGGGGTAAGGATTTTATTTATCTTGTTATTTATGTCTTGGATACCATGGACAGGTAGGTTGCTTGCACTCTCAGAATCCTGATGTTTTCATTGGTAAGGTGGAAACCATGTCTTCTGAGGAGGAATTGTGTGTGGATTAGAGTCAGACTGTGTGATGCAATATTTCCCCAGCAGGAGCTTCACATGCTGCAGACAGTGTGCTATGTGTGTGCATATGAATATGAAGCCTGGAAAGAAAGCCACGGTGCTCCCCAAATGAAAAGGGAGACTTGGAGGCTGATGGGGAGGTGAGCTGGGAGCAATGAAATCAGGAGGCTAGAAGAAGAGTTTAAGTAGCCCTCGCTAGAGACCACCCAGGCTCACAGTGCCTTGCCTAAGTCAGTCTGGATGGCTGTCACTCTGGTGCACTGAATAGTGTTAAAACAGGAAGTCCTTTTCCCCAGAGCCCATGGCTTGTAATTTATTGGAAAGAACCTCTTTCTCACTGATAATGTCTCTGTAAATAATCACAGGAAATTTCCTATAGAAAGTCACCCAGTTTCAATCGCATCCTTGATCGCCTCTCACTTCATTGCTTAGTACAGGGGTAGGGAGGGCTGTCTCAACTACTCGGTTACAGCCAAGCATAGGCACTCTTTTAAAATAGTCTATATGTCAAGGGAGTGAATGACAGGAAACCTGGTCCAGGTGTGGGTTGGCGCAGAGCCGTGCACCTGCCTTTAAACCCTTTGCTTTACACTAGGATCTGTTTGTCCATTAAAGGGGGATGAAGAGGTACCCATACCCACGCCAAGCATATTCCACAGCAGACCACACTGGTGAAATACATTCAATATCTGTTTAGGACAAACTGTGCCTTCTTCCGCCGGATGGTAGGGTGGAAGCAAATCTCATTTCAATTTCATACAATTCATTAATGCCACAGCAAAAGGCCATTAAGTATTTCCATGACACTTTAGACTGTTATACTTGGTTGAAGATTAATCTAAATATGGAATCTAAATTTAAACACGCGGAAGTGTGCCTATCTCGTCTTTCTCAGGCGTCAATTTCCATGATTCCATTGACAATACTGCGTTTTTAAAAATATCTGCTTTTTTCTGGCGTGTTTTCTGATGCAAGCTCTCCAGAAACCAGAAAAAATCATAATAATAGTAATAATGATGTAGGATCAAAGAGCCTTAAAAAACCGGCAATAAAAACTACACAGTGACTCTGCAGCACCACCTAGCGTTTCTGGAGGTTATGGCACTCTTTCTGGCAAGACAGTTCTTCATTGATGCTCCCAGAATGCTGATGGGAAAAATCCCACCACCCCTTTCCATCTCGTCAATTAAACCCTAATTTAATTAAACCTGAACAAGGCCAACTGCCATCAGTTTGTTAAATCCTATAATTTCCCAAACTCGTCTACTTTGAAAAATCATTTAACCATTAAAATTCAGCTGGGAAGACCTGGAGAATCCCGACTACGGCTTTAAGGACAATGTAAAATTTGGCACTGTCTCTAAACATATTATATTAGGGATATTTCAAAACAGTTCTGGGGGTAGAATGTTATTAAATATGGGGAGATTGTGAATGGCCAACCCAGTAAGAGTTGTTTGTTTGTTTGTTTGTTTTTAGGCAGGGTTTTGTTTTGTACCTGACTGACCTAGAACTCACTATGTAAAGCAGGTTGACTTTGAACTCACAGACATACTCCTGTCTCTGCTTCCCAAATGATGAAATTAAAGGCTTGTGCTGCCTCATGCTAGGAACTAGTTGCAAAAAAACACTTTTAACCAAAGTATTGTGTTTGGTTATGGAGTAAAATAGACTAAGGAACTCAGACGGGGGTGGGGCACATATCCCCTCTTTCGTTCTATGTGATTCCCCCACTCCTTTAAATTGTTTTTCTTTTTCTTTTTTAAATGTAAGCAGGATGTCCCATCCAGAGAATGGTGCCCTCTGAATTAATGTCATAGATTTGTAGTAAAAGAGAGAGATGCTAGTCATGTATGATTATAAATCAAAGATGTTGTTCTGTTGTCAGTGGCACGTAGGTCACATAGGACCACTCTGGTCAGGGAACGGAGTTTCACTGTGGTGGGAGCCCAGAGCTCTGCTGCCATCTGCTGGTCCAGCATGCATGACATACATGATCCATCTTTCCTTAGAATTGGATTCATTTTAGGTCACAGCTCACCTTGGGCATTCACGAACCTGTCAGCCCTCTCTTTGTATTCTGATTCATCTTCGCTGCAGGCATCCCACAAACTGGCAGACACGCAGGAAAAAATTGGGAGCACAGGTGGAGGGCGGAACGGACCTAGTGCCCTCTGTAAACTGATGGATACATTTAAATGATATATACATGAGTTAGGGAAGGATGTACCCAGCGAACCCGTGGTAAATTTCAGATAATTATTTGATGCTGCTACTTCGCCACTCGTCTTCTTTGCCCTCGCACGGTAAACCAATGCGCCCTTTGCAGTTTTACACGAACATGACTTATTTTAGCTAAAATCCAAGCCGGCCCTAGTCATTCCCGCCGCAAGCGTCGTCATGCAACACCAAGCTACTTGGCGCTGAGAGCCTTGCTGCTCCGCTTGCAATCCCAAGGGAACGGAAATAAATTTGACACAATGTTTCTTTTTTCTTCCCTCCCTCCCACCCTGGCCAATTGATTCGAAGCTCCGTTTCTCCCCTGCTACAGCTGCCTCCAGGTCGAGTTGAGATTTCCGTAGTGCATTAAGCTAATTTGGGTGCTGAATAAGGAGAAGTCCTGAAAGCAAATTCACAAAGCAGAGACTCACAGAAGCGGGGCTGGTGTGCTATACTGTTTAGAAGCTGGCAAACCTGCCCTGGATTCTCCTTAAAGCATCCAGACGACACAATGGAGCTTCGGGCTCGCAGCACTGTTCCTGGAGAGACCTGCAGATCCCTGGAGGCTCCCGAAGCTAGGCAAGGAGTAACCACAGGGGAGCTGCGGTTCCCAGGCCTCAGAGGTGAAAGAGACAGTGGCTTGCAAATGTAGCAACAGCATTCTTTGCGTGCAAAGGAGTTTCTGCTCTCTGGGTGGAGCAGAACAGGAAAGTTCATGAATCCAGCACGTCAAAGCAGCCTGTCTCCCCTATTTACTCTGCGACTCCGGTGATAGCGCAAGCGCTCACTACTTTACTTTGTCTTAAAGTTGGCGTGTTAACCTCTGAACGGTGACTTTCCAGCCACTAGCCTGGAGACCGTAAGGTACTTCTACGCCTATTTTTATCCTCCTTTCCTCAAAGAAAAGAGAAAATAACAATGTCTGATTCCGGGGATCCTTCTGCATGCACCGAATCCAGGAGGCAACAGTAGCATCCCTAAGAAGCCAGCCTCAGAAGCAGGTGCCGGGCGCCCTCTCTCTGTTATCAGAGATGGTGCGGGAAAGCAGCGGGGCTGCAGCGGAGCACTGGGCAGGAACGCCACCAAGAATTCATGAAGGTTGGCTGCAGAGTTTCAGAGAGCAAAGTGGGGGAGGGTATCCTGGACAGAGAATCCAGGAATTCTGAGTGTGCTGTTCATGCTCCCTTTGGGCTTCTCTGCCCACTGTGCTGTCTCAGAGGGACAAAATCAAGCACAAAAGAGCCCTAGAAATGTGTCATGTGGCCAGCACACACTGGACAACATGCCACCCCCACCCCCACCCCCAACCCCCACCCTGTTCATTTCTGGACAGAATTATCAGAGCAGATGATCTTTTTTCTAAAATGGTGCTTCTGAAATGAGTCTACCCTTTGTCTTTATCAAAATCATAAAATGTGGAATTAGAGAAATGTGTGAACGCAAAAGGATACTAGATGAAACCCACCAGGAGCAGTATTTTCTGTATTTTACATTTTTCATGTGAACTCCTTGACTATGTACGTATACATGTATGAGGATTGCTGATGCACGGGCTCTGTCTATATCTTTTCATAAACTATCTCATATATTACCTTTAAATGGCTGTCATTTCTTATGGAGTAGTGTGCATATATGATGTGCATGTGTAGCTATTATCTAATATTTAGACATAAAGATAATAAGTTTATCTATATATTGATATTGGTTCATATTCATATTTTTCTAGGCTCCATTCTCAGCAGTAGAAATGATAGCACCTGTATTAATACCATAATGGTTCATATGTATATGTGTATATGAATATATATGTGTGTATATGTATGTATATAGGGGTGTTTATGTGTATGTTGTGTACATATAATCAAAATGCTTTCACAAAATGAATGGAGTAACCATGGTGATACAAGCCTGCAGTTCCAGGACTCAGCCAGTTAAGAGAAGTGGATGTCTCGCAGTTAAAGGTCAGCCTGGAAGACCAGTTAGTCTGTTTTAAGATTTGAGACCATGTTTCAAAAACCAAACAACACAGCAGCCAAAGATAATTTGACCGTCCCCAGAATATAAAACACTAACTTGCTAAACCACTATTGACGCTCATTACATCTTTTAGTCTTTGTAGATTTGATTTAGGAAAAAAAAATTTATAGAGACAAATAAGCTATCTCTGTTCTCCATGATAGGAAGAAACAGAGATGGGACCCTGATGTGATCACTGTGGACCTTAGGAGATGATCAAGAAATCCTTGAAAACAGAGCAAACACCAGGGGCTCTGGGAAGTTTGTGCTCTGCTGTGTTTACTAATGTTTTGAAAGTGGAATCAAATATGATAGAACTCAAAGGACAATAAAGAAATAAACATTAAAGTGGTAAGTCATCACAGTGTTAACACCAAGCTCTGCCCCTGTGTCCCATTCAGTCGATGGTGCCTGACATACATCACAGACCTTGTCACTGCCAGGAAAAGGAGGGATGGAGGCTCAGCTTGCACTGTTAGATACAAACTTTCTCCACTATGTGTTTGGATCCAAACTGTGTTTAGCCATCAAATTAGGCCACCTCTGAGAAACACTAATAGAAATGTCAGGTTGAACAAGAACACCTACAGAGAGCCCCTTGGAGCTCCTGGAGACTAAACTGCCAACCAGAGAGCATGAATGGGGTGGACCTAGGCTCTCTACACATATGTAACAGTTGTGCAGCTGGGTCTTCATGTGGAATTTCTAATGCAGGGGCTGTTTCTAAATATATTGCCTATGTTTGGATCCATTTCCTATAACTGAGCTGCCTCATGTAGCCTCAGTGGCGGAGGGTGCGACTAGTCTTATTGCATACATACCCTCTTGATATACTGGGGCTGTTTTATGTCACTGGAAGGCCTCCCATTTTCTAGAGAGAAAGGGATGATAGGTGAGAGGAAGGGAGAGAAAGGGAGAGGGAGGGATTAAGAGGAGAGGGGGGAAGAAAAGCTATGATTGGGATATAAAATGAATAAATAGTCGATAAAAAGAGAAAAGAAAAATAGAAAAGAAATGTCAGGTTGAAAAGGAACAAGACTTCAGGCTGTGTGTTCAACTTAACATATGTAAAATTTATATTGATCTAAAAGCTCTTATAATTCGCTTTCCTCCTAAATATATATGTAATATCTATATAAAATAGAACTAATATATATGAAGTATCTGTGAATCTGAACATGTAAATACATCCCTGCTTATAAAAGATAAATAGATTGTGTGTATACATATATATATATAATGAAAGTATATATATACTATTATACACACACACACACACACACACATATATATATATATGTATATATATATATATTATGATAAATTTTGATCCATGATTTTAGGCATGCCACTCAAAATAGGACAGTAATATTTTCAGATCTATCTTTCATGATGGTCATCTCAAGTTGCAGACAGGTTGTAAAGACATGCTCTCGGTTCTACACAGTGATCTAGGAGGAATGTTCTGAGCTAGGAAGAGTGTTCTGATCACATGACAGCATCAACAACAGAGGGATGAAGAGAAGACAATTGTCTGAGGCTGTTGAGTCTCAGTGATCTCCAAGATGAAACATTCCAACCCGGAGGGAAGCTGGTTCAGACTAGGAATGCTCTAAGCGGAGGCTGCTTAGGACTCAAGAAGTAAACAACTCAGAAGTCTCAGGAAGTCTCTGAAACTTTGCAGACTCACAAGACACACACACACACCCGTTCCCTCCCTGATTTTATAAGCAGTAAAGACTGCTGATGAGAGTCACACCTGTTTGGCAGCTCATCAGATCCTGTTAAGACATCTAGGGTTTAAGCTTTGCTGAGTCATCACCATGCTTGGGTGGGATTTCTGATATAGCTGTCTGTCATTGGGTTATACAGGACCTTGTATAATCCCTCCCCTCCTCGTGTTCCTGTAATTAACCCTAATAACTCATTGGTTGCCAAAATGGACATTGGTGGTATCCTTACTTGGGCTGTCATCAATTTGTGGAGTTAGTTGACATCTGGTCACTTCTTCCCAGGACCAGTGTTACACAACAGCAGTACTTACATAGTACCTGTCAAAACTCTGTGCACAGTGGTCCATCACCATGCAGAGCAAGAAGTTACCACATCTGCTGCAAAAATAAAAAAGTCTGAGCGAGCTCAAAATGACTTTTCTTAGTTCCATAAGAGAACTGGGAATGTGAAGCAAACCACAGCCTGGAAAAAATGGATGAGATGCTTGCGTGGGAGAATTTAAGCTAGCTTGCGCAGAGCAAGTGTCTACAGCTAAAGCCCCTTGCAGGTCTGCTGTGAGAGTATTTTCCAATGGAGACTAACCATGGACCACACTAAGAGGTAGACCTCCAGCTAAGGGGCCCCCACTGTACTGAGTTTGCCTCTAGGGTCCTCACAGTTTCTCTGAGGAGAGATTAGTGCTTCCCAGTGAAAAACATCAAAGGAATCCAGGACCTCTCAGTCCTCCTCAGGGCATGACTCAAGGAGCTTAATTTTTCTGGAGCTTTATGGAACAGGGAGTCTGAGTGAAGAGATGCCCACTACAGGCTACAGAGACAATGGATAAGCCGAGATAGAGGAGTCTGCTAACCTGCTACTTGAAGAATCATCTCACTGTGTATGTGGGTTAACAAAGCAATACATGCAATGAAACAACACAGAAACATACGCAGTTAATAAAAGGACCGAGATACAATCTCAGCATACAGTATTCTTCTCTTTCTAGTCTTGCCTTTGCTCTAAATCCCTTCATACTGTCAGGAAATAGCATATTTTTTTTCCCAAAAATTCCTTAGGCTAAGACTGCATCACGCATACATGGAAATCTAGAAGACATAATTTTCTATCACATAATCTGTGTTCTCCTGTGACAAAGGCTTAATAATAGCCCCTGGAGATGATTTATTTTCTGGTGTTTCCAATAGGCTAGGTGATACTTGGGCTGTTAAAATGGGTGTTGAGCTTCCCAATTCCTTTAGCAGCCGGAGTGCTAGGATTCTCAGAGGAATAAACGAAATAAAGTCATCAAGCTGTCTCTTCACAATCAAAGTGAAGCCGTTTCAAACCGCTGTACTCTGCTAAGCATATGATAATCCAACGACAAATTGCCTTGATTATCGGGACTATCTCTGGCTTTGAACATCCTCTGCAAGGACACACAATGTTGGTGGAGATTATCTAAAGGGATGAAAAGAAGGAGATCACTGGGATCGAAAAGATAAAGCCCAGTCACTTCGACAACCTCCTAGGAAAAAAAAAATCAATTTCCAGTTACAAAATGACAGCAAAAGAAGAGGAGGAGCCAGATGTCAGCTGCCTTCCCTATGGGCTGAGGAAAGCTGTTCTCTGTGGACCCTGGTCTATTTGCCTGTGCATGGCTGAAGGGGCTGCTGTGTTTTCAGGGTGAGAGAATTTGCTGGAACTGAGAGGGAATCCTCGCTTCTGTCGTCTGTCTTCCAGAGATTCTGCATTGCTTTCTGTGTAAGTACATTGTAGCTGTCTTCAGACACTTCAGAAGAGGGAGTCAGATTTGTTATGGGTGGTTGTGAACCACCATGTGGTTGCTGGGATTTGAACTCAGGACCTTCGGAAGAGCAATCGATGTTCTTAACCTCTGAGCCATCTCTCCAGCCCCCTGCATTGCTTTCTGACTGGCTGATGAGCAAGAGAGTACCTTATCAGTCCAGTGGAATGGATTGTTCAAAACGCATCTAACAAATCCTTTAGTTTTATTTATTGAAAATGACATTTATTGATGAACAATTGAAATATTAGTAAATGCTTCGACAAAACAGTGCAGATTACTACTAGCAAAATCACTATGAGATGGAACCACAGGATGGAATGAGTGTCACCAGAGAGTTTGCTGAGGTTACCACAGTTTGCATGGTACCACGTTTTCTTCTCTAGTAGGTATTTCCACCCACAATGTATCCTTGCTGGTTGTTCCATGTTTGGATAGTCCTGAGACGGGAGCAATAGCAGACTTCAAAATATAGATATGGACAAATGGCTGTTTATTTTCCTTCATCATCTTAGTGACATGCCAGGTAACATGGAATGTAAAACCAGAATAATCAAAAGAAATCATTTCCCATGATCCCATCCTTTGCTTAATAAGCCTAGAAGAGACAATTTTTCAGAATCATACTCTACCTAAGACTATTCTACCTCTGGATCTCTCTTGGCATTGTCTCTTTGATCTACATGTAAAGGTGTGAGCCACTGCCCAGTGATTTGCCTACAAGCTCTACCAGCGGGAGGGAGAGTGGGGGACACTCTCAAAATCTTGGACAGAATGTTTCTTGACTTTTTCCAGGATTTCATGGATAATTGTAGTTATAAACAACCACGGATAATGTGGGCCTAAAGCCATGGCTCAGAAGTCAAGAACACATACTGCTCCTGAAGAGCCCCCAAATTAGTTTGGCAGCATACACGTTGGGTGAAACACGGCTGTCCAAAACTTCAGCTCTACCAGAGTTCAAGGCACCTGCACTCATGCATCCACATTCCCAAACACTGACACAAACATATTCATATATTCAAACAATTTTAAATATTTTTTAAAAGATTGAAAATCTGAGATAGACTATCATTATACAATAATAAAGTTGGTTCTCTGGGATAGGGTTTATGTCAATTTGGGGGATTTCTCTCTGTGTTTTAAGAAATGGGCTTGTGCATCCCAGGATCGCTTCATACTCATTCCACATCTGAGGATGACCTTTAACTTCTGATACTCTGGTCTCCACCTCCCAAAAGCTGAGATCACAGACAAGTGCCGTCATACACCGTGTATGCAACGTTGGAGATCGAGCCCCAAACATAGCACATGTTAGATAAGCACACTGCATGCACACTGAGCCACAATCCCAGTCCTCCGGATACTTTTATCAACAGGATGCATCAGAACCCTTGCTGGTAATTATCCAGTACCTTCTTTAAAAGTCTAGAGGTATAGCCTCTCTCTTTGTATCCCAGGGTGACCTGAAACAAGGGAGCACTATGGATCCCAGGAATCAGCAGGCCCCAGGGCCCAGCTTCATCAACACAATAATACCAATTGAGATGGGTTATTTGGCTATTGTTTAATCATCCTTTATTCATCCTTTATTTATTGTCTGAGATGTTTCTATCCAGAAAAAAAATCCTCACATTTGGTCTGTTGTAATAAAATTTATAAAACAAACATACCATAGAAATATTGATTGGTTGGCTAAGCATTCTTTTTTTTTTAAATTTTCTTTTTTTAATTTTATATTTTATTTGTTTACATTTCAAATGTTATCCCCTTTCCTGGCTTCCCCTCTGCAAACCCCTTATCCCATCCTCCCTTACCCTGCTTCTAGGAGGGTGCTCCCCAACCCTCTCACTCCTGCCTCCCCACCCTAGTATTCCTCTACATCGGGGGATCAAGCCTTCACAGGACCAAGGGCCTCCCCTCTCGCTGATGCCAGATAAGGCCCCTTCAGCTCCTTTGGTCCTTCCCCTACCTCCTCCATTAGGGTCCGAGTGCTCAGTCGAATGGTTGACCTTGAACACTCACATCTGTATTGGTCAGGATCTGGTAGTGACTGAGCATTCTTTTGTTTTGTTTTTGTTTTTGTTTTTTTGAGACAGGGTTTATCTGTGTAGCCCTGGCTGCCCTGGAACTCACTCTGTAGACCAGGCTGGCCTCGAACTCAGAAATCTGCCTGCCTTTGCCTCCCAATTGCTGAGATTTAAGGCGTGCACCACCACCGCCTAGCTGAGCATTCTTTATCTTTGTCTAAACTAATGGTTAGGTTCCCTCAGATGCTGGCAAGGCGATAAGGAAGACCACTTATTTACTTTAGTATTTTAACAATGAAGGAATTAAATATTTTCTTTGCATCTAAAACATCAAATTATGATATTACTGATGCTCAAGGTTGAGCATCAGAGGGCAGAAAGCATCTCCAGTTCTTGTAAATACCTATACTGGTTGGATTTTACTATCATCTTGACACAGGAAGAAGGAGTCTCAATTGAGGAGTTAGTGCCCTGAGTTTAGCTTGTGAAGCATTTTCTTGATTGCTAATTAACGTAGACCACTGTGGGCAGCAGCAGCCCCAGGCAGGTGGTCTTGGGCTATATCAGAAAATAAGCTGATCATAGGCCTAAGGTCACAAGCCAGGTCACAAGCCAGTAAACAATGCCCCTGCATGGCCTCTGCATCAAGGCTCTGCTTTGAGTTCCAACCCCAACTTCCCCCAATATAAGGGAAGAAAATCTTTTTCTTTCCCCCCAAGCTGCTTTTGGTCCATATTTTATTACAGCAACCAAAAACAAACTAGGGCTATACCTTTTAAAGAAATTCAAAATACATAGAGAAAACACAATCATGGCTGAATAGCTGTTGAGTTTTCATAAGCCACAATAGTCAAAGAGGAGAGTGTCTTCAGCTCACTGAAAGCTAACACCACTAAATACTGTGTTTATGGGAAGGGAAGTTGGGGGTGAGAGTTCTTCTCACAAAGAACTACTTGGATTCCTCACAAAGAAATGGGGATAAGAGGATACAAAATAAAAATCTCTTGAGAACAATTTCGTTAGTTTACTTTCAATAGAATGGAGGTCAGTTCTGGGATGTGTACCCATGGACAGACTTCCAAAGTAATTCTAGTACTCAGATGGTATTTGTACATGAGGAGCAAGTATCAACAGACAAATTCCTTCACATTATATTTTTGTAAGGGGGAATACACAGGCATCTATATGCCTTTTCTGGTTATGGAGTCTATAAGCATGACTCTGGCTATAAAAGCATCAGCTATCGGCCACAGCCTCAGAAGCGACTCCCTTCTCACAACCTACACTGGGACGTCTCTCACTCCCAAAGCAATGCTCACAGCTGTGCTGAAATCTAACCATATCCCAGGACATGAATCAGCTCAGTACTAATGCCACTTGCATAAGACATTTGCAATCAGGAATGTTAAGTTGGAGTAAAACATTGGATGCCAATGGCTATCAACTCTGTCCAAGACAAAATGTGCCCTTAAGTATGCAGAATGGGCCCATCAGAGTCCCTTAGGCAAGTGCTATTTTCAATTGTACAGGTTGGAAACTGAAACCTTAGGCCTTCAATGGAGCAGAAGGATTGTGTTCATTTACCTTCTATGACTGAAACAATCTACTAAGTAGTTAATTAACTTGTGAAGAGAAAAGGACTGTCTTGGCTCGTGGTTTGGAAGTTTCTAGTCCGTGATGAAGTAGCCTTTCCATCATGGTGGGAGACCTGGCAGAAGAATCAACCTTTCGTCTCAGGGACCAATGGACAAAGAACAAAGAAATTATCCTAATTTTTATTGCTGTGATAAACACCATGATCAAAAGCAACTTGAGGAGAAGAGAGTTTATCCCTTCTCCTCAGGAGCTATGAGCTCATCTCATAGCTCCTAGTCTGTCATCCAGGGGAGCCAGGGCAGGAACTCAAGCCAGGAACCTGAAGGCAGGACTGAGGCTGTAGCTACGGAAGAACAGTGCTTACTGGTATGCTCCCCGTGGATTGCTCAGCCTGTTTTCATATACAACCCAAGACTAGCTAACCAGGGTTGGCACTGTCCCCAGTAATATGAGCCCTCTCACACCTGTCATTAATCAACAAAACAAAACAATACCAAAAATAAAGTCCTAGAAGCTTGCCTACAGGCTAAATTGATGGAAGTATTTTCTCAACTGAAGTACCCTCTTCCCAGATGAGCCAGGCTTATTCCAAATTGACAAACAAACAGGGAGAGAAAGACAACTAGAAGAACAAAGCCATAGCCCACTACATAAGAACCTTTCGTGAGAATCGTCTCCCAAAGGTCCTAGGAACCGTGCTTCAACATGGCCCTCTCGTGGAACATCCTTCGAAACCACAGTGACGAAGTTGGTATACATAACTGGCAAGTGGTTAAGTTTACACTTGCACTCCTGTCTGCTACAGCATCCTTTTCACGGTGACAGAAAATTCCAAAGGGAAATCCGAGAGGCTCAGGTCTGTGGATGCCATTGTCAAATGCAACACAGTGTCATACACTACACAGCCACTGCTGTGGGGGTTCCCGCTATTTGCACTGATTTTGATGAGCTAATGCAATCACTGTGTATTTCCAGAATTTGTACCTTGAAGAGGCTCACCCCAAAATACTTTTGGGTAAAACTGGTTGATATTTGTCTTGGATTCCAAAACGTCTCCGGGATAGAGAAATTATTAGCATGTGGGTTTCTGTCTTTCTACATAGATAACTCAAGAGTAAGCAGATCGTGTCTGGGAAACAGTGCTCTCTCCTCTGCTTGTGTGCAGTTGTAGTTTTGCATTAACAAAATACAGATGGTAACCCCTTTGAAGAAAGTTAGAGGGTCTCAGTATAAAACAACTCGAGATGGCTTGGTGGTACCCCTGGCATGTTCCCCAGACTATCACAACCACTGTTTCTCGCCTGTCTTTGCCCCAGCTACACTCTAATGCAAACATCCCTCCCCATCTGCTCATTTTCAAACCACACATTCAGTATTATCCCTTTGTGCAAGTTATCTCTCACTACATACCTAGCAAGGGCTAATTGTTTATAGCTTTAATTTGCCTGGCTCCTCTCATACTTTCTGGTTGTGGGATTCACCACAGGTCATCTTATGCCAGAACAGGGTTGAGCCTATGTCCCCTGCTCTGAGCTCCTGGGAAAAAGGTGCCAGGTACCACTGATATTATATTCTACATTCCAAGCACACAGTAGCTATTACATAAACGTGTGCATAACTGTCTATAGGAATGCCATTTCCAGACTCAACCCTCATGCTGCACCCCCCAGGACCCATGAATATTCCTTCAAATGCTACAGACTCCCTTGGAATCTAGCCAAAGGTCTTCCAGTGCTGAAAGGACATCTGGTCTTCGTGATTAAACAAAATGGTCCAAGCCTGTCTGGCAGGGGACTGGCTTCTGAAATGTAGTTTCTAAACTAAATTCTAAGAGACTTTGAATTCTCAAATTGCCCCTTCTCTGTTTACGGCCCTGTTATGATTATGGGTCTGATTTTGCACATATACACGCATGCATGTGTGCACAATCACATGAGGTGTGTGTGTTTGCATGCAGGTGCATGCAGGCATCTGGATGTGTGCATGTGGAGACCAAACAGAAATCAGCATTGTTCTTAGAAGCCTTTTACCTTTTTACTTGAGACGTGGTCTTTTACAGGCTAGGTGTGTAAGAACTGAGGCTGGCTGGCTAGTGAGCCCCAGAGATACACTCACCTTCTCCTTCCCAGTGCTAGGATTATAAACATATACCACGAAGCCTGGCTTTTCATCTGGATGCAGGGGATCTGGTCTCAAATCTTCATGATTGTCAGACAAGCTTCGTCTGCACACCGTGAATTATTTTCCCCAAACCTTTATTCTATACACATTATTCTGCTAGTTGACCAGATGAGCAGTCTAGTCTGACTGCCGAACAAGGGTCACTGCATCTGAAATTCAACCTGGAGCTGTGTTGTGTTCCTGAGTTCTGAGGTGCTCAGGACAACACCATTCTGCCTGCAGTATCTGGCAAGCTGCACGAAAGAAGCTGTACCCTTCATTCTCAAGAAGCCCAGACGTGGAAATTTTCCCTCAGCTGGATATGAACTTGTCAAGGGCCAAGCTGGGAAAACTTTTTGGTGGCAGTCATGTCAACTAAACATAACTAAAATAGCAGCAGAGAAGGGACAGGCGCCGTTCTGTGAAGTGAGCAGCTCTTAGTCATCGACCTGGTTATTCCTTTTGTGGGATTTAACTCTCTGAGCAGTAGCTGGCTGAAATTACAGTGCTCAGAGCCATGTGCACGCATACAAGGGTTGGTGGTGGCTAACAGCTGCTGATAAATAGGTACGCTCATCTGTGAGCTACAGTCTCTTCTGTGCTCAATGGGTATCAAGAACCAGGGAGTACAGTGTATTATCCAATAAACAGTTCGATCCAGGAAAAGAAAACTGTAAGCACTTCTGCATGCTGGTGATAGAATTCTAATTTCACTTTATAAAATAACAGTTTTATTATGGTATAATTCACACACCATAAAATTCACTTATTAAAGAATACAGTGGGGGAGGATGTGGCAGCTTAATAACTCTATTTGGAACAATTATTCTCTACAGTGAAGGTCTTCACCCATTAGCAATCTCTCAGCCAGCAATCCTCCACCAGCATTGGTCTCTAATCCTCATTCTGTATCCAGCACATTTTTATCCTGACCACGGACACAGAACCTTATTTAATATAAAATAATATAATATAAAATATTTGCTATTTTCTGACATGTTCCATATACATAGGCTTTGAATCCTAGCCGTGTCTTAGCATATGCCTATATTTCATTCTTATGGCTGAAAAATATTCCATTTACGGATTTAGCACATTTTGTGTATGCCCTGCTCAGTGAATAAATATTCAAGATGGTTCTAGTTTCGACTCTTGTGCGCAATGCTATGGTTCATTCTGGTTCAGACTGTTTTGTGCACAAACATATTTTCAGTTCTCTTTCTGGTAAATTCCTGTGGGGGATAGGATTCTGGGTTATATAGTAAGTATGTCTACCAATAAAAAAAGAAATTCTCTGGTTGCTTTTCTAGGAACTTTACTTTCTAAGATCCTGTCAGGGACATCTGGGCTTCCAGACCCTCCTAACAGTGATGAGGGTTTTTTTGTTTTATTTTGTCTTGCTTTTTTTTTATCCTCAAGGGTATGAAGTGATTCCCCATTTTAGTTTTTATTTTTCTCCAAATGATTAAACATATTGAGCACCCTTTCATAGGCTGTTGTTGGAGAAATCTATGGTCTCTCCCTGTCCTATTAGATTTGTCTTTGTCATTATCATTTAAGTTACATATGTGACAACAGCTTAAAGGGCTCCAAACACTCCCTCTTCAAAGGAAATGTTTCTCAGCAGATGTGCATGAAAAAGCAGCCACCAGCAACCTTATAACCTGGCTTTCGGGAGCACACTAATCGATGAAGCTTCAATACAGTGAAAAGCAAACACGGTCTTAATTTCAACTTCAAATCTGAAACAGTGATAGCATAACCTTCTGCCAGCTCTTCCCCAAGTGTGTTATCCTTGGGAGTATTTTAGTGGGAACCTGGCATTACACAGGGTAATAGTGCGCTGAAGGTGGCTTTCTCAGTGTTTTCCAGAAGAAAAAAAGAAATCATTCAGGAGAAAATTAGCAGGGTTTAAAATACAATGAGTAATAAGACATTCCAACACAAAACAAGGAATCTTGCTCTAGAAAAACGTCGGCAACATTGTTTCATAAGGACCAGGGCTAGGAAGATGGCCTTGCTAACTGGCTTACATAGAATTCCACAGACAAAAGAGGAAGCAACAATGTGGCCAGAGGAATGATGGGAGCCAGTGGCTCCTGTATGGAAATGCCGAGTGGGGTATCAACACAGAGCAGTAGCTGCTGCCCTGAGGCCCACCTTGTGCTCAGTCCCAGGTTTGGTTTCCAGGAGCAAGAACTGGTCAAGAGCAGAAGAACATTGTCTGCTTGAAGGACACTAGCTTATTCAAAAACAAGAACGTGAGGCTAATAAAAATCAGCATATGCATGAATGTCCGTTGCTGACATTTTGAGAACCCAGGTCACAGGAACCCTCTCCTTAATTTCATGTCGCTGCCTGGGCTCTATGAGGCTGGTACATAGGAATGGTTTCCAGGCAAGTTCTGTGGATGACACATTCAGGAGGCAGTTGGGGCTCGGCCTCACTTGAGCTCACACACAGCAGACCAGCTTCGCTGCTTCCTAGACTGGGTGGAGGAAGCCAGCTGGAGGGCCAGTGGCCTTCTCTGAGTGCAGCTAGCATTTTTAGTGACAGTATCCCCAAAAGAGATAAGCCACATGCACAGCAGAAACACAAGCTATTCAGGAAACTTTAATTACTTAGCCAAAGTCATAAAATATGCATGAAGAGGGAACATCCAGCAGGTCTATAAACTAGTGGACAAATTAATTAGCACTTAATAACAAGAAAATTCTGTCACTGGCTCAAGCACATAAGTTATGCATTGGGTGTGCAGACTCTTAGCTCTCAGAGTGCTCAGTCACTAGTTTTGTCTGTTACGTGGGTTCTCTAGTGTATCATAGCTCAGTTAGCAGTATATGACATTCACTGTCCTGGGACCCTATTTCCACAGGTGAATTTTCACTGTGAACAAGGACCCAGCACAATGCTTTGATGCAGCAGGAATGCCAAGCAGCTGGACTGACCTTTGCCCTTTGTCAATATCACATCAAATGGATTTGGGTAGAATACTAAAGGCACCCACCAGAGATGCTCAATGTTGGTGGCAGGTTCCCAGAGAAACCACAGGGAACAGTGTTCCCAAGCAGAATGCACAAGACAGGAGCTCTGAAGCAGTAGTTACATGCTTGCTTATGGTAGAGGCCCAGGTTGTGCCTAGAGTAGGCTCAGAAATTCAAGAAATAATTCTTCAATTAAAAATTATTTAATTTATTATTAAATTTAATAATATTAATTTAATTATTTAATAATATTTAATATTAATTTAATTGTTTAATAATATTTAATAATATTTATTTAATTATTTAATTATGTATTATGTTCTTCAATTAAAAATTATTAAATAAAATACTTTCAAGCCTTATGATAATACTGAGATTCTTTCAATGAATTAGATTGTCAACTGAATCATTTGATCTTCTCAACAGCCTAATTTACTTTATCAGAATAAAAGAACATACACATTTGTGTGTCAAGCCTTAAACCCAGTTGGGTGTTTCACATACTTTATTTCAATCATTCCTCATGAAAATACCT
>JADRCC010574435.1:0-15709 GCA_019843855.1 Hylomyscus alleni | reverse complement strand
GAGAGGTGAATGATTCCAGTTTGCATTGTCCTTTTAATTCTGTCTCTGACCTCAACCTGTAAGACTTTGTTGATTACAGACGTATCTAGGAAAAAAAATTCTTCTGCATTCCTCACTGGCTGACCCAGAGAAAATGCTAAATCCAGTCAAGTTGACAATGAAGAAGATTAGCCATTACATCAAGCATAGCTACAAACCTAGGAGTCTTCCATCAGCTAATCACCAACAGTTGTGTATGCATAATATGTCACTAGCAGCAGTCCAAGTGCTTTACATGTATTTATTAACAATTTTAATTTTCAATGTCTCCTATGACAGTGACTACTATTACCTTTATATTGTAGATGAAAAACAGTGAAGCTCACTGGGATTGAAAGTGTCTCTAGGTCACATAATTAGGACGTAGTAAAATCACAGCAGACTACCTCTAGGACATGTACTATTAATTACTAGAAAGTTGACTATATTGCCCTTAGAATAATGATATAATATTTTATAACCTTCAGGCCCAACAGCAAATTTTCTGGATTTATTAATACAAAAATCTCTTCCTTCTGTATGCTTAGGAGTAGTTGGCCAACATAAATTAGACTCCACGTTCGTGTTTTGTGAGGTTGGAGTTAGGGAGTACAGGAAATGGGAGGAATCATGAGAGGGAAAAAAATATCACTTAGTCTGTTGCATGACATTCTCAAAAAATTAAGACAAAAATAAAGGATTCAGATAGAGTAGACAGATGAAATATTTTAAGATAAAAATGGGGAAAATTAGATTATTTCATGTGGGTTTGAGGGAGTGAACATTCAGGAGGACTTCTGGGTTTTTGTTTTTGTTTTTACATACTTTGTTGAATGACACAGAGAACTGAGATACAAGGGACAAAACACATTCTGAGATGGAAGCTAATAAATGTACCGTTAAAACTGTTTGAGTCTTTTCTTCCTCTCCATTTCTTTTTAATATACTCTGGGAACAAGTTGGTATAAGAGTACAAATGGAGGAACCCATGGCTCCAGTCGCATGTGTAGCAGAGAATGGCATTATCTGGTATCAATGAGAGGGGAGGCCCTTGGTCCTATGAAGGCTCGATGATCCAGTATAGGGGAATGCTAGGCACTGAGGTGTGAGTGGGTGGGTGGGTGGGGGAGCACACTCATAGAGGCAGGGGTACATGATAAGGGCCTTGTTTTTGGAGGGGAAACTGGGAAGGGGGATACATTTGAAAAGTAAATAAATAAAATAACCAATAAAAAAAAAAGAAAGTTACAGCAAAATTCTGATGTCTTAGTAAGAAACCATTAGTGTATACTCAGTGAAGGTGGATCTCTTTATGGCTTAAGAGAAAAAACAAGCCTTCAACAGCATAATGCAACCGTTCTATATTCCATCTTTTAACTGAAGGGGAAAGCATTCCTCAAGAGTTTAGATTATGTTTTAAACTCTTAGAACATAGGTTATGTTAGCACCTCTCTCTGTGCAACACAGATTACATGATCACCTTTACAGGAAGGAAAATGGTTTAAAGTAACAACTCTAGTGAATATAATAATTAGTCCCAGAGGAATTGTCTGGCTTCAAGAAAATCACCCAGTACCAAGAAGAACTGGGCTTCCTGCTTAGCAGCTGCTGAGATAGGCCTTTCTGATGAAAGAGTCTCCCTCCTGAGTCATCCAGATCTCTGCTCCCTGCACTGACTTTACTTGTGGCCCTTCATTCCCTCTTCTTGTCGTACACTTTCATTTTAGTATTTGTTAATTCCTCAGAATGTGATACTTAGTACTCTAGTCATTGCTTACAGTGATCTCATCTGGGCTTAGTTATGATGACAGCCACTCCTTTGCCCTTTTGGCATATTCTCTGTGATAGCCTTTCCTGTTGTTAATTCTTGATCAGTTTTCAGCCACAAATTACAATGATCCTATCCTTTGCACAGATTCCCTATCTGAGGACAGCAACCCTTAGTTGTCATTATGGTCATCAATCCTAATAATGTTCTAAACTTTTAACCTATTTTAAAATAATAAAAAAACAATGCCCTAAAAATTCAGACATCGTTAGTGTGTATTAAAATGCTGAATGAAACCCCTCTTGCTTCCTGGCATGAATAACAAGTCCTAATAAGTCATTCATTTTTTTTAAATTATGTTACAGGTACACCACAGGGGAAAAACAGATGAAAAACATAAAATTAGTCTTAATTCTACATAAACTACAGTTCTCTAGGATCAGAACTAACAAGGAGAACCTCCTATGCCTCCTCTCTGTACCCAGGTCCATCACTTTCTACAAGGAACTTTCAGAAGGAGAACAAACATTTTCTACCTTGGGTCCAGTGTTTGGGGCCCAGCTGCAAATAAACTGATAGCAGGGAGTAGAAGAAGTGAAGACAAGGTACACTTATAAAGCATTTGGTGATGAGTAATTCACTGATACCCAGAGTTTGCTTCATATACCAATCTTAATAAAGTATGCTGGCATGAGATCCTTGATGGAGAACTGTCGAAGGTTTTATAGAATGTTTTGTACTGACAGAAATTGTACATCCTCTCTTCATGGCAGTTGGATTGGAAGAAATTCTCTTGGGGGGGGCAGTCAATCTTCCATATATTCTGAAAATTCTGTTCTGGCTGGGTAAGAGATATTCAAATATGATATTATTCTGCTTTTACTTAACTTGACTGTTTTTTCCTTAAAGTAAGCATGCCCCACCTTTGGATGTCTGGATGAGTCCCCCCAAATGATTCGCCTATGCTCAGAACAGAGCATGGTGGGTAATGAACATGCACTGACCTTGAGCCCACTCATCGTAAGCATAGGTTTGTTCTCAGTTTAAGCCCCATTGAGATAAAGGAAAGCAAGCAGACACATCTAGGAACACTTGTGAGTCTGTAAGTGAATATGATGTCATTCACAACAGCAAACACCACATATGAGAGTCAGTATTAAATTTCATATTTATCTCTCCATAAACTTGATTGATAGACCCCTGCTAGACCATCTATCAAGTCTGAATTCTGTCAGTTTTGGCTTCTTCCCTTCAAGGACATTTTAATTTGATATAAATTTAATAGAAATATTGTGGAGTTGAAGGCACATACAAATGTACTGCCAGCATTCTGTATCTCTCAGTAGAAAGAAAACATAATTTAGTGTTTTTCAAAAGGATGCACTACAAAGTATTTTATGTAAACTTTTGGGTGATATCCTCAGGAAAAAAGAAATTACTTTCCTGAATAAAATACTCTTAAAATTCCTTGTAGAAAAATTGTTTTATGAATAAAATATAATTATCCAACATAATTATAATTATAATAAAAGAGGAAGTAATTTCCAATTTATGAATTTTTAGGGTAGAAACAATTCAAATCTTTAGTGCCTAAAGACTCTGTCTCCAGATTTTTTATGCAACCTCTTTAGAATATAAGGCAAAACATGTCATCAGCCCCCAAATTAACAGCTCATCTCAAATATTTTAAAAATTCCTATTAAAGCCACATCCATTGAAAGTATTAGTAGTTATTCTATACTCCCTACCCCATGTCCAAGGCTGTGTGAATGATTTATAATGCTCTGAGAGATGAGGATATCCATATGAAATCTTAATTCCATCTTGGAGCCTTACAGGAATAGTGTTAGTATAAACCTACCCTAAAGGGTCAGACTTACTAATACACATGTAATTCTTTTCATGGAAGATCATCTCCCTTGAGAAAACTATCCAATCATGAAAGGTAATGAAGACTTGCAGCAAAGGTCTGACACTGAATATGGAATAAGTGGAGGATGAGGTAGCTAAGTTTTGATCACAGCCCTTTACAAAATCCCTTTGGGTACCACTGAGAGTTTGAGTTAACTAAAGCTCACCATTTCTAATCTAGAGAAATGCAGGTGGCCCCGAGGCTCGAATAGCAGAAAATCATGCAACTCGTGTGGCAAACACCTCTGGAGTGGCAAGAGCTGTCCGATACAGGATGAGCTACTTGGAATTGTAGCAAAATTCTGGTGCTTAGTAAGAAACGTCCTTGTGTACATTTCTGAAGGAGTTTTCCTCTTACTGCCAGGTTTAATGCAACAAAGCTATGAACACATTTAACAGCATAATCCAACAGTTTTGCACTGGGATATTTTAACAGAAGAAACAAAAGCAATCCTGGAGAGTCTTGTAATATGGTCTTGAGCTCTTGTCATTCATTTATTACCGTAAAAGCAAACAGGAGTTCTGGTTAGGCATCTCACAAACTACTGATGCTTATGGAAAGAAAATGGTGATTGATGCTGACTCGAAGTTGATAAGGGACATAATAACGGAAATTCCCCTTTAAAATAGCTCTAAATTAATCCTATTAAATTTCTAATGAGACTCTTAATATCATGCCCTTTCTTTTTTTATCTGCAGGTAGGATAAAAATCATTTCACTTAAGGATGTTTGTTCTCTTTCAGAAATATTATGCCACAATCACAAGCATGGGTTGCCATGACTGAACAGATCCTCTACCTACATTGCATAAATGAACTCACCAAAAGGATTTGATCATTTCTCCTCTAGTTCCTGAAGGGTCTGTAGCAATCATCACTTCACATGATGGAAGCGATACCTAGGTAATTATTATAACTTTAGTTTTCTTCTGATTGAGCTAAGAGTCATTCGTACACCTCCCATCTGTCCATCACATCCACGTCTACCAGGATGATAACCACTTACATAATGCAGCACTTTGAAAATAACCATTATGAGAAAAGCATAAACCTTTCAAGTTGAAAATTACTTGTTTTCATAACTGCTGCCAATCGGAGAGCTTTTCCTTGTGGAGGTGTCAAGTTGAAGAAACCATTTCTTCCTCAGCATACCCCTAAGATACATTGCCTACCCTTTCCCAAGGCAGCAAACTTGTAGAGGAGTTCATTATTTCATGAGGGTTAGTAAGTTAGTTTCAGGAATTCCACCAATGCTTTAGTTATGCTGAGAATGTCTACGTTTGTCTTCAGACTCCTATCTAACTAGAAATACATCAGCTTCTTTAGGGGAAACCTGTTTTCTCTCCAAAACTATGGGACTGTTTAACGGGCTTGATGCATACACCACTAAACTAAAATACGTACGTACATCATAAGCAATCATCTCTGTTCTGCCACAGACGCCCCCAAACCAAAAGACACACTAATAACTAAATCCCCCTTGAGACCATGTATTTTTCCATACTCTGTGCCTTAGGCTGCTTCCTCCTCAGGCCTCAGGAGCAGACCTCATGAATTTTATATTATTTGATCATTTAGTCATCTGGTCCAGCCAGTCAGTATCATTTAAATATTTCAAGTAACTGTACACTTTCATATCTGAGTTTGACTCTGATGGTTAATTTTGATTGTGAACTTGACTGAATTTCAAACCATATAGCAGACACACTTCTATATGTGTCTGTGGGGGGCACTTCAAGAGAGATTTAAATGAGGAGGGAATATCTATCTTAGACATGGGTAATATGCTCCCATGGGCTGTAAGCTCAGAAGAAACAAAGGAGAGGGAGAAAGCCTAAGGAATACCAGGATCCATCACTCTCATCTTGACAAGGGATGTAATATAACTGGTCACTGCATGCTTCCAATCACCTCGTCTTCTTCAAAACCATGGGCTGCAACTTCTTACACAATGAGCCAATATAAATTCTCAGTCCAGGCAAAAAGCCCAATCATTCAGTGAACAGCTGATCTGCTGTTACCTGAGATGTGAAACAAACTCCAAATGCTGATTCTGTGTGGTTTAAGAGAACTAAAAGTGACTGGTGTGTTTATTCCTCCATGTGCACTTTGTTTCTGTCAGAGGTAATGCATTTTTAATACACAATTAAATGCTATGATTAAAAATACATAAGCATATTACTCTGAACTTTCCCACTGGTGAATGAATCCGAAGTTTATTTTCTATCGTTATTGCATGGAATATAATTGTAATATTAAAAGAGTCTATTAAAAATTACCCAATGATTTATCTGCTCTTTGTGATATGGGAGCCACCCCGAAGTACACATTTAGATTTTAATTATTTATGTAACTAACATTAGAAATTGATACCAATTGAGAATAATGACTAAGCAAAAATTCTAGGTCTATCTTCTCTAAGGACAAGAGAGAAAAAAGAAATGAGCTTTCATGGTTTGCAAGTGTGTTTGGGGAGTTTCTTATCTACTGAAATGTCTCCTTTCAGAGAAGAAAGCATCTCCACACAGAAATGAGCTGGAAAATACTTCCCAAGAACTTACTAGGAAGAAGGATGATGGACAGCCCTCATCCCTCAGCACACTAGGGTTCTCCAGGAATCATGAAAGCAAGCCTACACAGAACAGTAACTGGCCTTTGGTCTCAGTGGTGCTCTGTTTAGCTTCCCTGTAGAAGAATGGAGTAAGGCCGTGCTTTGAACTCAGTGAACTGCCAAAGCCCTTCAAAGAGGAGTGGAAGCCAGCAGAACTTGTCTCTCTTCTTCAAATTCAGAGGCTTGTAAGAATAGAGACAAGATGCAGGTGTGATGCCTGCCTTCAAGCTCAGTAACTCAAAAGGTTAATGCAGGAGGATCACTGAGAACGTAAGGCCAGCCTGAGCTACAGAATGAAGCTAGCCTGGGATACATAGCAAAATCTTGCCTCAAACTCTTCCCTCAAAAATTACAATAATAAAAACAACACTGAATAACTTAAAAGATATCATAAATTAATAATCCAAGAATCTAAATGAAAATAAAATTCATTTGTTTTAAGTTTGTTGTCCTAATATCTGTCCAAAACAAACTTAGAGAAGCACAAATGCCTACTTGTATATAATAAAAAGCCAGACCATTTAACTGAAAAGCAATGCTGGCAAATATTCATGGAACATGTAGGTGTTTTCAGTTGAAAGGTGAGCAGAACACAGAGGAACAGAAACAATTGTGTGTCTGCCATTTAAGCACAATGTCCACCTGCCAAGGGAGTCTCCTTCACTATCCTCCCAAGAAAATATACTCTTGCCTTCGTTTCAGAGACTCTTTGTTTAATCTCTCTGGAATTTTCATTTAATTGTTAAAGTCTCCTATCTCAATTTCTAGTGGACAAGGTGTCTCTGTTATTGTCTGCATAAATTTCTAAAGAGAAAACAATAGGGCCTTGCTTTACTTGTCCGGGGATGATTTGGGCATGGTCACCTGAATTCCATGCCTCTAATTAAGGTAAAAAAGATGACAGAGAATCCTAAAGTGACACATGAGAATGCAGCAAGTATCCTGAAAAGTCAGGACACTTTATCAGTGACTCTCTTAAAAAAAAAAAAAAGCATCAAATTGATTAAACAAGCAGAAATTAATAAGTAAGCATCCATTCAGGAGTCCCATATCATTTATTTTCAAACACATGTTCAGGTTAATATACATTGTCTGTGAACTGTTTAATGAAAGTAAAACACCAATTTGATTGTGCATGTATTGATCTCTCTCTTTCTCTGTCTGTCTTTATCTCTCTTTCTCTCTCTCTTTCTCTCTCTCTCTCTCTCTCTCTCTCTCTCTCGTGTGCATGTGCGTGCGTGTGTGTGTGTGTGTGTGTGTGTGTGTGTGTGTGTGTGTACAAGAATGTATGCATCTACAGACATACTGGTGTAATGGATGAGAGAGAAAGGCAGAAACTTAGCAACAGAAAAGGGAAGTTCAGCTAAGTTCAAAAGTGGGTTGCTAGCATGATTGTACCTCTTGAAGAGCCTATATACATACATACATACATACATACATACATACATACATATATATATATATATATATATATATCTTTGGTATATACTATCTTTTCTTTTTACTCAGTTGTGCCTTTTTCTCCCATAGTGCCCTTTCTTAAACCTGTATTAAAATTGCTTTCCAGTATAGCCCAACTGCCCCATGAAGAAAGGTAGACCTTTAATCTCCTCAGAATACACTTTTATTGAATGCATTACTAAAACAACTTTAGAAATTAAAATAAAAAGCATTTACTTAAACATAAAACGTGTGTATATATAAAACGACTGCAAACAAAATGTTTTAGCTAAGCATCTGGGATATGGAATACTGCTATAGGTACATCATTACTTATTTTCCTCTTTGTTCCATTCACAAAAAGTTTAAGAGTACGTACTGTCACAGAAAGATTTTAGTAGCTATGTGAGTCACTAAATCCTAAGCGAATGATTTCCTGTGACTCCAGGTCCATCGGTTCCAATCCCTGGTCACAGGGCACCATTGCTTCTGGATGGCTGTATGGTGAAGCAAAGCATGAGATCAGAGAGCACAGAGTGGAAGAGAGGGCGGGGAGGCGGAAGAATGACAAGTTAGAACTTTCCATGGTCGCATGGTCATTAATCAGTGGACTCATCCATTGATGAGCTCAGAGCCTCTAGGGACCGCTCGCCTCTCGATGAAGACCAAGTCTTCCATCCCCAAGTCTTTTATAGGAACACTTCCAGAACAAAGATTTTATTTGGCTATTTACCAACACAGCACACACTTACCTGAGCATCTTATATTTTATTGTGGTATTGCTAGAAGATTCTAGAGTTGCTTTCAGTGTAGTGAATAGTTATCATTAGGGGAAAATGGCTGATTTAATTTTTAAGTAATTTGAAGTATTTAACACTAAAAGTGAACTGTTGGTCTAGACAAGATTTTTCAGTGTCATTACAACCAGCACTTAGTACGGTCAGCAAGGTTAGAATCCCTGAATTGTGACTCTTTTCTAAATTAATGTCACAGTTTTGAAAATATATTATTTTTTCTAACACTTCTGGGAATTGTTAGTTTCATGCCAACATAGGCTACATAGCAAAACCAAATCCCAGTTTGCTTTGAACTTCACTTGTCCTAATATGCTTCTTACAAAACTTTATTAAGAACAACATTTCCTTATGTTTTATATTGTATATCCTTATTCACAGTCATTTAGTACCAACCAGGAATGTCTTAGAGTTCCCTCCTCCTGGATGTCATGTGGGTGTAAATTTCTTTGGCTCTTAACCCTATAACAATGCTATTTGCTAAAGTTAAGAGAGAAAGATTATTTTTAGAGGCAGTCTAAGTTCACAGCAAATCTGAGAGGAAAGTACTGTCCCCTGTATTTAGTGGCTCTTGCTTCCTGACTCCACATTTATCCACTTCTTCACTTCATCATGCTCTGTTTGTGCCACTCATACAGTTTGGAGAACAATATTTGTACAAATGGTGAAAATTATATTCCCTTTCTGGATAGACTGCACTGTGATTCGTTAACCTTGCACACACAGCCAGCAGGAGTACTTCAGTGTAGTTGTATAGTCACCTGCTTACTAATAGTGCGCAGTTATATTGATGACTTGGCACATTCCACCTCTCATAGTCTAGGTTTCCTTTTACATTCCTGATGTCATACATACCTCCAGTGCACACTTTCTCACTTTGCACAAGAAACTGAAAGTTCCAGAGCTAGCTACACTTATGTATGTGTGTGTATGTATGCATGTATGTATGTGTATATGTATGTATGTGTGTATGTATGTATGTATGTGTATACAGTTTTTATACACATTTTTAGGTTGTTATTAGATCCTAGTCATGCAAATATACCTGTATACTTCCTTGTATACCTATATGGCCTTTCTTTGCCTGCCCTAGATTTGAATAATGACACAGAGACTTACATTTATACTCTAGTACCCAAATAAGTCTTGTAAATCTTATTTATTTTCTGTCTGCCACATGGCTTGTTACCTCTCAGTCTCTAAAATGGGGTCTACTTCTTCCTTTGAGTTGGTCTGTGGATCCTCTCACACTTGGTGCTCTCTCTCTCTCTCTCTCTCTCTCTCTCTCTCTCTCTCTCTCTCTCTCTCTCTCTCTCTCTCTTTCTCTCTCTCAGTGTCCTCCTCCTCCCCCCCCCAGAAATACCCCCTTAGTCTCCTGCCTTTGCTATAGTCTATCAGTTTTTATTAAAATCAATCAGAAGACTTGAGAGTAAGTATTGACAAATATGATGCAGGTGCTGTTTAACCATTGGAAAACAATATCAAAGTCCAGCCTGTTCTCAACTTTCTGCTGACACAAAATCCAGCGTTTGAATAATACAGAGACAATCCTTAAACCATGCACAAAAAGGGTTATCCCTAGATCCTTCCTCCCTAATTACCTTGTTTGACTGAAATCTTACTTAAATGTATGAATTAGTTATATATTCTGGAGAAAAGAAAAATGCATTGGGAGATAGGTACTTCAAAAAACTATTTTCTCTACTTTTTTGAGTGGTGAAGGATGTTTTGTCTTGTTAGAGAAGTTGTAGGCAGTCTACTACAGCGCACTGTGGTGCTAGACAGGCACTTTGTAATGGATCCTTTGTCTTTCCCTTCTATGGTGCTTTGATGAGGAGAAATTTTAAATTTTGTTAAAAATATAATTTGAAACATCTTTGTGCTGACAAATCGTTGTGTTCTCATGAATTTTTCTTCACTTCAAGTTTGATGAGATAACTGTATAATTCCTTATCTGTCTTCTATATCTTTCCTATTTAAAGTTCTAAGTTGAGTTAATTTTCTGGACCATATGACTTCTCTTTTCCAAATGCATGCCATCTACCTGCTATTATTTCCTCTCTAGCAGTCTGTAAGAAGTAGAGAATTGTTTTGTTTGATTGGTTTTCATTTGGGTCTTGGGTTTTGTTTTGTAGTTGTCTGTTTTGTTTTTGCTTGTTTGCTTTTAGTGTTTAGGCAATCTATACTTTTCAGTAGGCTTAATCCAGTTAAGTTTGCCTTCCTATTACTGCAATGCTTCCTAAAACAATCACCTTCTTCAAACCAGGAAAACTTGTTGGTAAAAGGCCTCTAGTTAATTTTCCCAGCATCCTGCCAAATGTTACTCTCAACTGCTATTTCATTCTCTGAGTGAGATATTCATCCAAAGATGTGGTGAAATCTTTGAGACCTTTGGGTCAGATGATACAAAAACTATGTTTTAAGTAAAAGGTTAAGCAATGCTTTCTTAAGAAGTACACAGACTAGCCAACGGCTCTCAAAAATAGATTTTGTCATTTATTACACAAAGTACATCCAAGAAGTTTTTTTCTTACTAATATGTTTTTTTTATTTTGCAATAAACCATTTTATAGCAATGAGATAAAAGTATGTTTAATGAAAAGTATATGTAATGAATTGCCACTTTTTAAGACAGTTGATGAATAGCAAGTTATATGTTTGTCTATAAGTTATATGTTTGTCTATATTTATCATCCAAAGTAGTGGCCAACCTTCTTAGCTGTTGTGGAATTAAGAATACACAAATCTAAGAAATCACCTGCATCTACTTTTAAAAGCTGCAAGTTCTATTGATCAGTGAACTCATACATCTTAAGACAGAGGCAGCACACCTGACAAAAGGGCTCTGCTTCTGGGCTGGAGAGATGGGTCAGTGGTAACCACGATTATGAATACTGACTGCCATTCCTGATTTCAATTCCTAGTAACCACATGATAGCTCATAATGGGATCCGTAATGGGATCTGATATCTGGAGACAGCTATATTGTACTCATATAAATAAAATAAATAATAAATCTTAAAGGGGGGCTGCCTTCCTCTCTATGAGGCATGGCTACTAATTTAGGTCAAACTGCTATTTTTAAATTAAATTAAATTTCAGGTTTTCTTATGCATATATATAAATGAATATATTAATGTACTGGTTCCATTAGCTGAAATAAAGCTTGGAAAATAATTGAATATGACTAGTTGTATCAGTTTCAGCAAGTACCTCTGAAAGATAATCAGTTTTAGATGGCTAGCCTTTTCAAACAGTTTTTAAAATTAAAGTGAGGTATTTTTCATTTTTGTCAGTTAGTTGGTTTATTTATTTCTTTTTTTTCATCTTTTGATTCCCTACTGCCTGCCACTGCTAGAGTTACAGAAATGAGTCATCTCTTTTATTTTGTAAATTTTTTAAGTTTACTGTTTCAGAAACATTCATATGTTCTAAAAGTAGTTATCAATTTCAGTATAAAATTATTTGGCTTTGATGGTGTTTCAAATATCAATTCTAAATAGAGGATAGTATGATAAAACATTCTTTATTAAGTTGAGATATTTATGGAATAAAACCTATTTGGAATTGGTAATGGTGCACACATAATTAAAACTTGATGCCATTGTTTTGATATTTTGCTAATTGAAATAGAAATTGTTATTATACAAATTCATAAGTATTTTACACAAATACATAATTGAACGACACTGTTTTGTTGCTTTGATGTTCTTCAACATAAAATGCATGTTTCATCATGGTATTTGTACTTTCTTTTCTGCCTGTCAATCAGATTTTAGTGTATGTGAGAGTCCAAGATGTATATTGTGTATATGTATATTGCATAGTGTATATTGTTAAATGTCACTGAACAATTTGCAGAGAATCCTCTAAATTTCAGCAGTGTTTTGTGCTAAGTATTCCATGAAAGGTGTACATTGCTCAGTAGTAAGAGAGAAATTGATCAGATTGAACAATAGTATCTGAAGTGACATATGTATTGCTCATGGCTCTTTAGAGAAGAAGCAGCAATAGAATGGAAATAGATAGATGTCAGAAGTCGTCTAGGAAAGGCTGAAGCATGCAAGTGAATTTACTGGAGATGGCCCACTATTTTGCATGGCTGCAATGAAGGAGCTCTAAGAAGCAAGGTCCCAAGAGACTTCATCCCAGGATTGTTTCTTGCTCCTGTCACTACTGCTTAGCCTAATGATTCCTGAGCATTAGCCCACCCTATTGGGCAGATCTTCTGAAGATCAATATGAACGTGTACTCTCATGTAGTCATGCTACTACGCAGCCAAATTGATTATTTCATAATTCCTGATAATGATTTTATAGAATTCCTAAACGGATACAAGCAATCTCAATGAAATAAAAGCTGCGAATAGACCTCTGCTAACCTTCATGTATCATGGGCTTAAGTGCACTAGAAAAGAGAAAGCAGGCTTGGAACAAACTTGTGATGGAGGAAAACATTTCTTCTACGTTAGGTGTGAGTATAAGCATTGCATGGTAACTAAGGATCATAACCTAGGAATGGACAATTTATTGTAGGTGCAAGGACAGAGGATAAAATGTTGACTAGTTTATCTATACAAAACTTCATAATAATAAGACACTAGGGAGATGATTTACCTCTTGACAAAACTGTGCTAACTTTGAAAAGACAATATAAATCCCATTTGTCTCCATTTTAAGGACCAGGCCTGATTTCAAAGAAGGTTGTAAGGCACCAGCTTCAGGAATAGATCATAAGTCTCAGAAACTAAGTCATAAGACAGCAGCTCTAGGTACAGACCATAAAATCCAGAACAAGATAATAAAATCCCCTCCCAAATAACAGCCAGGGGATAATCACAAAAATGGGGAAGTATCTTATCTCAGAATGGGCCATCTGCTCTGGGCAGCCCTATCTCATCATATGATTGAACGTTCATGACATAGGAATGCAGACAACCTGTGATCACCCCATTGGTGATCCTAGCACACACCAATGAAATTTAGATTATCTAATCCTGTGTGAGAGTTCCCGCAGCAGCTCCCTATAAGAAGGCCTGCATGCCTTTGTCTGGGGTAGCCATTATTAAAAAATGGTTGACCTCAGCATGTTGATTGTTTCTGCAGAATAAACACCCTTTGTTTATTTCATACTATCTGAGTCTGGGATCTTCCTTCAGTGATTATCAGACCCTTACAACTTGTGACATAAAAAATATTGCTTTAGTAACAGATAATGAATGTTTAGTTAGATATTAGTCTTTTTTTATTGGATATGTTCTTTATTTACATTTCAAATGTTATCCCCTTTCCTGGTTTTCCTGCTGGACACCCTCTATCTCATCCCCTATTTCCCTCCTTCTAGGAGGGTGTTCCTTCTTCCACCACCTTGCTCTGGCATTGCCCTACACTGGGGCATCCATCGAGCCTTCACAGGACCAAGGGCCTCTCCTTCCATTGATGCCTGACAAGGCATCCTCTCCTACATATGCAGCTGGAGCCATAGGTCCCTCCATGTGTACTCTTTGGTTGATGGTTTACTCCCTGGGAGTTCTGGGGGGTCAGGTTAGTTGATATTGTTGTTCTTCCTATGGGGTTGCAAACCCCTTCAGCTCTTTCAGTCCCTTTTCTAACTACTCCATTGGGGACCCTGTGCTCAGTCCAAGGATTGGCTCTGGATTTGTCAGGCTCTGGTAGAGCCTCTCAGGAGACAGCTTTATCAGGCTCCTATCAGCAAGCACTTGTTGGCATCCACAATAGTGTCTGGGTTTGGTGACTGTGGAATGGATCCCCAGGTGGGGCAGTCTCTGAATGACCCTTCCTTCAGTCTCTGCTCTACATTTTGTCTCTGTATTTCCTCCCATGACTATTTTCCCCCTTCTAAGAAGGACTGAAGCATCCACACTTTGGTTTTCCTTCTTGAGCTTCATAAGGTCTGTGAATTGTATCTTGGGTATTTGGAGCTTTTGGGCTAATATCCACTTATCAGTGAGTGCATACCATGTATGTTCTTTTGTAACTGGGTTACATCACTCAGGATTATATTTTCTAATTCCATCCATTTGCCTAAGAATTTCATGAAGTCATCATTTTTAATAGCTGAGTAGTACTCTATTGTATAAATGTACCACATTTTCTTTATCAATTCCTCTGTTGAGGGACATCTGGGTCCTTTCCAGCTTCTGCCTATAATAAATAAGGTTGCTATGAACATGGTGAAGCATGTGTCCTTATTACATGTTGGAGCATCTTTTGAGTATATGCCCAGGAGTGGTATAGCTGGGTCCTCAGGTTATTACTATGTCCAGTTTTCTGAGTAACCACCAGACTGATTTCCAGAGTGATTGTACTAGCTTGCAATCCCACCAACAATGGAGAAGCGTTCCTCTTTCTCTACATCCTCACCAGCATCTGCTGTCACCTAGCCATTCTGATCAGTGTGAGATAGAAGCTGGAAAGACAGGTGAACAATTCTGTTGTAATTCCTTACATCTTATCGATCTATGACATAAACTATTGCCTTAAACTTATTGGATTGTAAAATGTAATGTAAAAGGATTGTAAAACCCATGTAATCAGTTATTTTGCTGACACGGTCCTACCTGAGTTGCATGAGGCAATGTTTCAGAGAACGTGTGATACTGAAAACATAAATAACAGCTTGATGGGGCTTCTCTTTTTCTGCTTCATCTAGAATTTGTGGTTTTTCCTGTGTGCATGTTTTTCCCTGTGTTGGTTGGATCTTTTATTTCTCCACTTCATCTAGAATGTGTGTTTACTCTGAGTGCATAACTTACCTTTTTCCATTCTCCCACTTTTTCCTTATTTTTTCTTTTCTTTCTTTTCTTTTCTTTTCTTTTCTTTTCTTTTCTTTTCTTTTCTCTTATCTTCTCTCTTGTTCACAAAGAGTTAATGAACTCTGAGACTCTTGTCTGGCTAACCAGGGGATCTTGAATCTTACCAAAAACAACCCAGTAACTTAGTCTTTTTTTTCTACATCCCATACTGCTGATAGCAGGAGTTAGTTACCAGAAGCCAGAGGCTTTTGATCTTAGAGTAGCAAAAAGTTAAAGGAAGATAAAATTAACAAATAGTAAGCAGCTTTGGGCCTAGCAATTGCAACAGCCAATGCACTGCTACCTTCCATGGAACCTTGTAATACCAGGATGGTTACTGATAGACAGACAGA
>JADRCC010574434.1:0-23163 GCA_019843855.1 Hylomyscus alleni | reverse complement strand
AAAAAAATTGAAAAGATAAAATTAGGGAAGAGTTGTGGCTTAATAACATTTCAAAAATTACTTGGAAATGGTTAAATGCAAGGCCTCTTCACAGAAGTGTACTGACAAACATGGGCTAATTGGAGCATAGGCATAGCATTTGTGTTCCTAAGCCAGTAGTTCAGGACCAGTACATCCTAGTCAGGAATGTTCTGATGCCTACCTGACATACAGGGAGCGTTTCTGATTGGTTCGAAGGGACCCGGACCCGGAGCTCATGCTGTGGTTCATCATCTGCTCTCGTAGGTCATGGATTTTGGCCTCAAATCGAGCGTAATCTGGGAATGAGGGGAAAAAAAACGATAAGTTTGTTTCTGTGTCTTCTTAGTTAGACATGCTGTATAGACAAGGCTACTGATCAAGACAAGGCTACTGAGTTAGACATGCTGTATAGGCAAGGCTACTGATCGAGACAAGGCTACTGACTACGTTACTGTTAGTTCCTTACCAAGTACCAGAAAGATCCTCAACTTCAGAACAATAGGTATGCTTCCTAATATGCTTCCCAATGCTTTTTACTCACATATTCGCAGGAAGAGAAGGACGCACGACATTCCCAACTTGTGAAACATTTAAGATTCCATACAACCCTTACTCTGTTTCCTGTTTGTCAAACATCATCATCACTGGGATATTGAAATCATTAATTTCACAATCTATTAATTTCAATCATATTTTCTCAGTTGCATTTCTACTCGAGTATGTTTGTGTATGTGTGTGTGTGTGTGTGTGTGTGTGTGTGTGTGTGTGTGTGAGAGAGAGAGAGAGAGAGAGAGAGAGAGAGAGACCTACCGAAACAGAAAGAGTCAGCGAGACACAGAGAAAGTCAGAGAGAAAGAGATGAGATAGAGAGGTAGACAGAAAGAGAGACAGACACATATGGAAAGAAGCCTGTAAGGTAGCCCTAGCTAATCTAAAACTTGTTATGTAGGCAAGGCTGGCCTCTTCCTCTCAATGCTGGCATTAACAGTGTGTCACTGCTCAAATTGTTCGCTAGCACATTTAAAAATAATTTGATTTTCAATTCAATTTACAACTTTTCATGAAAACAAAGATAACGAAATTAATGTAATAAAAGTTATTTATCTAGAGAGTGTTTTGAATTACTGTTTATAAAGGATTTATTTTATTTTTATTTATGTATATATGTGTATATGTATGATTGTGTATGAGTACACACTGGAGTGTTCTAGAAATTCAGCAAGTGATCTTAAGTGCTGGGCCATCTTTCCAGCATTGTGTTTTAAATTCTGTATAATTAAGAAGTTCTATGAAGCTGACTTTAATTTCAGATCATGCTGCATGGATTGATAATTATGAGATGGCTGTCACTAAAAGCCTCGGCAACAGCCAACAGAATACTAAGTTCAGAATGTAGAACATAAAAATCTGTACTCTGAAGATTAAAAAGGCACATAATTGTTGGTTTAGTTATTTCTGGGGCTGAAGTACATTCTGGAATTACCAAGATTTGACAGACTTTGTGTTAATAATTCAGCCTTGAATGGTTAAATAAGCAAAATATAGACTTAATCATATAGTTCATAGAAAATCTATTGGCTTTACTCTAAAACACTACATTTCATTCCAAGGGAAAACTTAAGAGCACTGGTATGATACTGTCAGCCTATTGAACCCATTTGAGTTAGCTGTATCTTTTTGCTCTCTAGAAGGATCAACTAATGTTTATAATGGACCAAACTGCACTCAGTGCACACTGGGCTTTGTGGCCATCTTTTTTCTAGGTCATAAAATGAAGCCTACAGAGATCATAAAAACCTCAACTACAGAAACACGCAAGAGAGATGGAAAGGCCTCAGCTTTCTTTCTCACAAAGGTTCTTCCCAAAGCTCACTGGGAGAGCAGAGTGCATGCTGGGAATGCTTGTGGGAATGTGTGTGAGCACGTGATCACATACACATGCATTCAACCTATGGATCGTGCTAAATTTTCTCTCCCCCTTTCTTTTTTTCCTTTCTCTTTTTAATAGTATAACATGAATGGCTAGCTACTTTCTACCACATATATAAACATGATTTTCCTTAACCACATTCTATATTTATACTTGTGTATTTAATTAGCCCCATGTCTTTAGGTTTTAGGCCTATGCTGCTCTTCATGAATAAATAAGTACCTTAGTGTATGTGTGCATATTATAGAATAAATTACTATGGCACCACAATTAAAGGTACTGGTCAATAGTTTATATAACAGTTAAATAGTCCCCATGAGCACTTTGTTTTTGTGTTTTAAAAATAGATCTTGTTATATAATTTAGGCTGCCATGGGACTTGCTGTGGATACATAGCACAGTCTGCCTTGAATTCGATTTTCTCCTATCTCAGCCTTCTGGGTGCTAGACTTACAGGCATGTGTTTCCACATTGTAGAGAAAAAGAAACAAACAAACAAAATAAAACAACAGCAACAACAACAAAAACACCCACTGATTTGTTTGGGGACACAGAGTGGAACCGTCCAGCTTCCTCCGATCCATGTCATATGACTACTCTCTTAAGCTTAAGTATCAGCCCTGGATGTCACTCAGCCTTGTGGAGACAGGACTCACAACCAGAAAAACTTGAAAGTTGAAAAACATCTACAGTCAGCGCTTCACCCTGCCTCTCCAGTGAGCTATATTACTGCCTCTATCACAGCACTGCCTCCACCAATCACACCATTGCCTCTATGAATCACAGCACTGCCTCTATCATAGCACTGCCTGTGTCAATCACACTCTGACTTTGTCACCTCATTGCTCATTAGATGCTTTCTCACAGCATCTTGCAGTTCTTTGTGTGGTTCCCCTATTCCGCTAGGCTGAGCCTCTTAGGACAAGCCCATCTCATTGGAGGAATTGGTATTTATGCAATCTGATAGTCCAGAGGGAGTTAACAAGAGGTGCAGAACACCTTTTCTAAATGACTTATCAGTGAATAAGGAATGAGCCAAATCATTAGATAAACCTGGTTATCAAATAGATATAAAGAAATGGCCAGTTCTCACTATTATTTGAGAGAAAAGGAAGGTGGCATACATTTATGTCTGTTTCCAAAAGCAAGTCCTCAAGGTTCAGACATTTTTTGTTACCTTACCACCACTGCCAAAGCACTTTGCTGTTTTTATTGTTCTCTAGGCTCTCTTCAACTCAGTCATGCTATTCACTGAAAACATTTGTGACACTTAACCTACACACAATTAAGAACATCAATAGACTCTCTCAAAGGTTCTCATTAGGATCACACTACTACAGCATGTGTTATGACAGGATACTTGCATTAATAATAAAGCTCATTTGCATTGCTGTATGGCTTATTAGATACTCGGAATACTTTCTGCCATATTCTTATACTGGATACCCCCCTTTATGTACAGTGCTTAAGTTCTCTGTAGCTCATAACTTATACTGCCTTTGCTTTATCTAGCATCTATCTTATCCTTGCCTTAGCATTTTGACACTCAGCTCAATCACAAAACTTGTATTCAAAGGTTCTTATCTTTTACCTTTGGAAAGTGAAGACAGAGGCTCACATAATTTAGCAAATACACAAACAATAGGTTTATGGATACAAATGGGGTGAGGGTAGGGAAGGTTGCATGTTTTCAAATTCATAGAGATAAGCCAAGCTTATAGTTAGAAAGGCTTTAGAAATAAACATCTATGTAGACTGTGAGATGCCAATCTTGATGTCTTATCAAAATGTATTGAAAATCCACTCACCAAGCTAAAATACAAACAACTAATCCACCCACACTTATCAACCCAGTTTCTCCCTTAACTCCCTCCCTCCTGCCTCTGCTCTCTCTTTGGGGGTATTTTTTAGACAAATTCATAAACCTCTTGATTTTAAACCTCCGAACATTCAACTGAGATTTTTAAAACCTGCTAATCTTTACACCATCTAGCCTGGAGCATGTCAGAACCTGAATGAATTCGCTTACAGAATGTGAGATTACAAGGATGTTAAGTATGATAATGGTAAGGTAGGGAGCCACAGTAAGAAAGCAACACTCTATCCTTCACTGCCTTGCTTGTAAAGGGCATCCAGTGAAGGCTGAAACCATAAATCATTTCATATTCCTTGTGCCTTTGAAACTAGCAAGAGGGCACTGAAAACTAACTTCTAAGTGGAGTATTCAGAGGGGAATCAGGAAACATTGACTTCAGTGAACTCTCTGTCCCCTCTGCATGACAAGCCCAGGTGCCTTTGTGTCTCACCTCCTCCCCCACCCCCCCCCCCACCCCCCGCTATATTCTGAGACATCTAAAGCCAACGGTATGTGAAAGCAAAGGAGAAACTATACAGAGAGAGGAAGGAGACCAGATGGTGAGGGTGGAGCAAGAAGAAGCCATAAACAAGACACAGTAATAACCATGAAGGAAGTACCATAATGAAATCATCCATTATTTTGTATGCCAACTAAAAACATTAAATTACATGAGCAGCCGATGGAGTTCCAGATGAAGTGGATAAAGCCATCGGCAGAGGCAGCAACAAGCAATGGTATTCATTGGGAAGGTTTGTCCCTAGAGCAGATACAGTGACTGAAAGGTTTTGGCGTTCAAAGTGAGCCCCTCTGAGCACTGCTGCTGCAGTCAGATCAATCAATATTGACTGAATGGAAGCAACGCACAGAATTTTACTAAACTCATTTTTACAGAAAAGTGTGTCCTATGGAAAATGTGCTTAGTGTATATGTCATATTAAAATCCACTAGGCATTTAAGAAAGTAATAAATCCAATGGTTTCTAATTGTAATCACTCATTTGGCAGTTTAGATTTTTTTTTCAATTTTGACATGATGGTTAATAATATCAGAATGCTTAAGATTTGGGATATATAGATGGTTATCAACTGCTTGGCCCACCCATGTACCAGCTACACCCTGTTGGGTAAGTTATTATCCATTGTTGGCTCAATTTTCTTATAAGAAAAATGGCACCAATGATGGTGCCTATATATTGGGAAGATTTCCAGAGAGTTCATGGATCAGAACAATTGGTTTTTAGTAATGACTGTCATTCCTTGTTCTTATGTGCATAACCTCTTTTTGTTCAGTATTCACAAATGTTGTAGGTTCTATCAAGGTATGGAAATGAATCTATGTCTAAAATCCTGAGTTAGCCTCTTCTTCCCTATTGTAAAGTACATCTACCAGACCGAACAAGAATAAGCAAAAGGTAAGCACAGTGTGGAATGCTTGATCCCATAAAAGTTAAATGACCCACAAGATCCTCCTACAAATCCATAGTTACTTGGAGCGTAGAATTATGCTGTCCAATTCCAGCATTGCGGTGGTTTTCTGCTATATTAGCATCCTCATCTGTCAGGATTCTCTCAGCACTGACAGACATTCAGGAAGAGAGATGAGAGGGTCCACACAGCACACACTCCTCAGTGAGAGGGAGCTCTGCTGTGCTCTGATTTCCTTTGCAATTTGTCAAGGTTGAACAAGAGAACCCAGGATACAAAAGGAGGAGTGTCCCGTTTAATCTACCAGCGTTTAATGGTGTCCAGATGCTTGCATTGATGATTCAAGACTGTGTGCTTTGAATCTGAGAGAAGCAAAGAACCTTGGCATAAGGAATGAGCACCCCCAAGTGAGTTGAGGGGCAGGGCAGCACATTCCTTCACAGTCTTGACTTTATGTAGTAGTCTTAACAGTTGTCAGCTAGTAGAAGAAACAGAGCAGAGCAGAGTAGAACTCCAGGAGAGGAGACCTGGTTTCAGGATTAATCATGCCATTTACTAACAAGACCTTGGGAATGATTAAGACTCAGCTAATTCACCTGTACACTTTGAGGTTTACTTTGCAAACTGGTTTAGAGAATCAAAACGAAATTTGATGTGAAACAGCTTAACTGTTATTCCTGTGGTGGGTCAGGACAAATGCATACCCAGTCTTTAGTAGCACTGAGGTTGACAGTAGCATTTTTCTCTTATTTATTCTAAGTATGGACACAGCTCAGAGAGGAACAGATAAAGCCACTGAGCTCTGTATAGTAGACTCTATACATCTGAGTCACAGAGACTACTTTCCTGCTGAGTTATCCATTCCAGTACTACACAGAAGTTACTGTGAAGAGACCCCCTGAGATTTACCTAAGGGGTTCACACAGACGGACCTGTGAGAATCTCTTGGAGATAGCTAAACTAAAGGATTTGAGTTTTAATGCCTCACCTGGTGGGATTGGGATAAATGTCAGTGATGTGCAGTCTACTGAGATCACACTATTATTTACTTAGGCGTGCCCGCGACTGTTATCAAGACCCAGGAACGGTGCTCAGGAAGGGTGGAGCACTAACAGGCCACTCGTAAGCACAATCTCAGATTACTGCTCCGCAGGTGCTTGCCTTTGTTGTTGGGGCATCTTCCTTTCGTTAATTTCTCAATGTTTCTTCAGCATTGATAGGAGACCGCATACAATGTTACCTGCTAGGGTACCAAAGTCACTGCTCCTAGTTCTCAGTTTCCCGTGAATTGCAAAAGAGCACCTGCCATTTAAGCTCTTCTGTTCTAGGCCAAGAGTAAGGAGAGCTTTTCCGATGGTAGCTTTTAGACGGATAAGCCCTCGTCTGCCTGGAATAAGCTTGTGCAGTCGGCTCCAAGCTACTGCAGACAAACTGGGGCAAGTACAATCTCTATGAAAAGCCACTGGTTATTTACAGTGTGCAGAGAGAAACTAGAATTTCAAAGCTGTCCCCTGGAGGCAGAGTTTCTGGAGTCCTGGCTCTGAGAGGGTAGGAAAATCTCCCATCTGCTTAGAGATACGGTTTCCTCATTTGGGGAAGGAGGGAAGCACTGTGGCTCCTACACACGGCCATTCTGCCTACCCGACACGCTGTACTTCATCTCCACTGTTCTAGGCAGTATTGATTTTTTTAAAGGCACCAGCTATCGATCATGCAGTTTTAAACAAGTGAACAAAGGCTCATTCTGATACCATAACTGAAATATATTTTTGCACAGACATGAATGTGAGTCTTGGAATCAATATATGATAATGAATGATTTAGACTAGAAAAAAAATCTCAAAAGACATTTATCACTGTGTGCTCTCTCCCTCTCTCCTCTCTCCCCCTTCCCACTGTCCCTCTCTCTACTCCACACTCTCAAACAGTTATACATAAGGGAGAACACTGGCTGTACTTCACATTCAAGAACTAATGCATTGCCAACCCCCCCCCCCCTTTTTTTTCCCGAGATAGGTCTTCTCTGTATACCTCTGGCTGTCCTGGAACTCACTCTGTAGACCAGGCTGGCCTCAAATTCAGAAATCCTCCTGCCTCTGCTTCCCAAGTGCTGGGATTAAAGGTGTGTGCCACCACTGCCTGGCGCCAAAACCCTTTTATATGACATAAAATTCATTTTATTTACTTAGAGCTCAGAACATATCCAACAGCCTCCATTTCACCTCCTATTTCTTTAGTTGCCCTGGGACTTCAAAGCCTGCTAGGCACAAAAGGGGACTAGCCACATTATGTCAGACTGTAGAGATACTGTTAGAGCTTGGTATGCAAGACACTTTACAAGTGCCGACGCCTGGAGGGACGCTGTGTTGATGAACTACTTTTCTCTGGTGGCCTCCTTCTTAGCAATACACTTGAATTTCTGCCTGCTGTCAAGAGCTGACCTATGGCTACTGGCAGGTCTCTGAGTGGAGATCTTCCCAGGTTGCCTTTTCTGCATAAAGAGTTTTCGAGCCTCTTACTTCAACCTTTGACTTACTTTATCCTTCAGGCTCCCAACCAGATTCTAAATTGAAACAGAGACATGGAATTTTCCATTGTGTCACCCATCTCCCTTGTGTGTGTGCGTGTGTGTATGTGTGTGTGAGATATAGATAGAAGTGACAGAAAGAGAGGGAGACACAGATATAAAGAGATTACAAATCAAGTTTGTCAGTATCCAGTTTAAATCGGAAATTTCAGGCAGTCAGAGAATGTATATATCTCTTGTAAGTCTCTAGCACTGAGCAATTCAGTCATGGACACCATGAGGACAAGAATGAAGTCCCTCTGTCTCTGCCCCTAAGTCTGGACAGAGCATAGAACCCAGTTGTGACTAGTAAAACACTGACATGTTTATTGAATTCGATGAGCTGAGTGAAGAGTCTAGGAAAGGAAAGCTGATTCCTGACCTTGCCTATTACTGAATGGACCAGCCTTTTAGAACAAGTCTCAATAACAAACTGAACTAAGGTTGTGTCTCATAACCCCACTCTTGCTAGCACTCACCGTTTCCAAACAGAATTGCTGTGCTGGGTTATGGTTGCATGCATCTTTAATCCCAGAACTTGGGAGGCAGAGGCAGGCAGATCTCTACATTTGAGATCAACCTGGTCTATAGAGTGAGTTCCAGGATAGCCAGAACTGTTTACACAAAGAAACCCAATGCCAAAAAAAAAATGCAAAAACAAAAATAAAAAAGAAAGACAGAAAAATGAAGACAATTTGCACAGAAACTTCTTGGAATTTACAAACTCTATTTGTCCTAGTAACTGGAAATACCATTTGACATAGATTTTTGTTGTTAAAACAGGATCTTTGGTAAAAATTGACTTAAGTTTGAATGTTAAATTTATTACTGATTCCTGGTGCAGATTTTGCCACCTAGAAAAAAGTTGGTTTTCTTCTCTGAAATCAGGTGGTCTGGAGGTAAGTGTGATCCTATTCCTGTCTGACATACTGTGGTCCCTGGACCTGAGTAGGTTCCTAATAAAGGGAAAGACAGAAATGTGACACTGCCAAGTTCGCCTACAGTTTTGTGGTCCCTCTCTATCACATGCAGTGGTGTTGATGTTCTGCTTATGTTAAGAAGTGATTGTGAGAGTCCGGCAAAGACACAAATATAAACACATGACAAATGGAACAACTCATATCACTGTAGTCTCTTCTAAAACTCCTGACCAACCTACTAGAATATTTCCACCTCAATATCGAAAATTCCTACCCAAAACTGGGGATTTGAATTTTTGTCTTAACTGTGGAGATATGAGAGGAAAATGAAGACCTTGGAAAGGGTTAAGCCCTCACTAGATCTCGCCCAGATCTTGCCAATGGAGATTCTCTCTAAAGATTTTCTTGGCAGGGTGAGTGAAAAGCTCAGAGCAAGGGGGAAGGGGATGGACATAGCTTAGGGGTGAGCTCAGACCCCATGATGCTTTAGGAGACACTGGGAGCTGTGTCTTGTAGAAGGAACCTCTTGCGTACTGTGTGGAAGCATCACCTGCCAATAAAAATCTAATAGCCTATTAGCTGAGGAAGGGAATAGAAGGTGGGACATCCAGTAGAGAGAACAAGGATTCTGGGAAAGAGTCAAGTGGTGGGATATTTTACATCAAACTTGGAGGAGGCAGATGAAACTGAGGAGAGACAATTAGCCTTATGGCAGATTTAGACTAGTTTAAGAAGGATAACCAAGTTACAAGCTAGTGGAAAAGAGGCAAATCTTATGGCTTAGGCATTATATTGACAGGCAATGCTTCTACACAGCACATAAGAGATTCTCTCTACAGTGCCTTCTGACTTAAGGACCACTGCTTGGGCTTTCCTTGGCATACACCAATTTCAAGTCTTACATGGCTTGTCTCTGTTCCTCTGCATAAAAACCATGGTGCTTGGAGCTGACTACTCATGCTTCACCTTCCTATGTCCTACGATAATCATCAGTTAGATCTTGCCCAGTAAAGTGAGTAATAACCTTGCCAAATAGAAACAAGAAAGAAAGTAAGTCTGGCTTTAGAAGTAATCAGGGTTGTTCAGTCTCCTTGAATGTTACTTGAGAGACACAAATGTTTGTCTTTGTTTCTATAACATTAGGGTATCCTTTTATAGTATCTTGAGACTTATGCCCATGTCTTATCTGGAAGGGCAAGCTACCATCCCTAGATAAAGAGAGACAAGAAGAACATAAAAAGAACATGGAAGCACAGAGAGGCTAGCCAATTTATTTGAGGTCACACAGCAAGTTCCCTGTATCATTCATTGATTCTACATTTTCTTTTACAAATGACTGCCATTCTATCTTTTGTTCCTATCCACAGCTTTCTCAGTGTAGCTTAGTTACCCTAAATGGCCATTTAATAGTCAATTTCTGATTATCTATTGATTTATATCTATAGGGAGTTCTATGGGTGGTTTGGTAAGATAAAAATGAAAGAACCTTGTTTTCAAAATACATTCCTCAAAATGAAAACTTTTTAAAGTGTCATTAGGGTGATTTTGAGCTTAAGGCTTATAGTCCGTAAGAGCGTGTGTATCATGGATGCTTTCATTGCTATGGGGTTGATGTTGGGGCTGAAGGACAGGTTCATGCTGTGGCAATGTCCACCTGCCAGGAGCAGAAATATTTCCAGGGTTGTGAGGAGATAGGAGATTGTCAAGAGAGGAAACAACTGCCCCTGCCCCTACCCCTACCACACTCAAGAAGCCTTGGGACAGAGTAGCCCAAGGACTCCAAACAGCAGCAGTACAGGGCAGCATGAGGCACCAGAAGTGGGGAAAAAAAAAGCCAAAGCATGCAAGCTCATCAGAAACCTAAATTAAATACGCTGTTTATATTTTCCTTCTTAAAAGTATGCCTGACTGGATGCTCTCGGCTGTTTTCTGCATAGTTACACTAACACCTAGGATTAGTATCCCTACCCACTTAAGAAATATGTATGAGAGCGCTGCATAGCAACATATGTTAATTCATTACTATATTGCCTGAGAATCAACCATGATAACCAATGGTGAACTAACAGCAAGAGGATTGGCATCCTAAAGGACTCTCTAATTCTACTATCTAATGTAGGAGTCATGCATACAACCATCCTAGAACTAGGTCTAGACCAAAGTTTGAGTACCATTTTGTGTGTACATGTGTATGAGTATGTGCAGGTTCACAGGTGTGTAGATGTATGTGCACATATATACTGAGGCCAGATGTCAAGCTCAGCTGTCACTCTTCAGGCACTGTCTATCATGCTTTTAGAGACTAGGCCTCTTATTGGCTTGAGACTTGCTAAGAAGACTATACTGAATGCCCATCGAGTAGGAATCTGCCTCTTCAGTGCTGGGATTATAAGTATGTACTACATACCAGGCTTTTTAATTTGGATCCAGGAAGATTAAGTGTGGGACCTTAAACCATGCCATGAAGCTTGGTGGGTAGAGCAGGTTGAGACCCCTGGAAAGTCACACCTGAGACAGTAGGCACTTCCCTCCTCCCTGTCAAATTCCTGGCCTGAATCATATGCCATACTTTCCACATAAGGAAACATGATCTGTGGTCCCATAGAAACAGAAAAGAGTTCTCCAGGCTGATGAGGTACCTAGAGGCCCTGGGGATTTAGCCAATAAGCTTCCCTTCCCAGACATTCCTCCCTGCAAAAGGTATTTAATCTCAGGTCCACCCTGAGAAGTTGGTACGGTCTGAATCCATTTTCCATGATTAAAAGTAATAAACAGTTTAGAGCCATGGACGGTCCATCAAATCCACCATAGGAGCCATGGAGAAGGCATTTGGTCATTCAGTCACGGCAAGCATTTTACTAACTTACCCATCTTCTCAGCCCTATTTAGAATTCTTAACCACAACAGAGCCAGAGGGTCCCTAACTTCCTTCCTACTGAATATTTTTATTGTTTCCCTGTCCCATTTCATTCCCTTAGATACTGGTCTTGATTTTCCTAGTTCATGTCTGTATTACTTACAATTAGTTAATTGCTGTGATAAAACACCATGAGCAAGACAACTTATAGAGAAGTGTTTATTTGGGGTTTACAGTTTTGATGACAGAGTGACAGAACAGATGAATGCTCACATTTTGACCAAAAAATGAAGCAGAGAGAGTACTGGAAATCCTGAGTTTTTGCATCCTGAGTGACATACTTCCTCCAACGAGGTCACACCTCCTAATCTTTACCAAACAGTTTCATCAACTGAATCAAGTATTCAACGAACCTATGGAGAGGGGCATTCTCATTCAAACCATCAAAAGATCCCTCCTAAGATACCAAGATACATACTTCACCTATTACCTTGCAAAAATAGCTTCACCTATTACCTTGCAAAAATAGCTTCCTGTCTCTGCCAGCCAACTTGTCTTCAATGGTACTTCCTCAGATACTGCATTAAGCTATGGTGGTCTGTTCTTCTTTCCTTCCTTTCATCCTTTCTTCTTTCCTTCCTTCATTTCTTCCATCCTTGCTTTCAACACAATGGATGCTTTTGCTTCATAGCGTTTAGCAAACTTAAAATTGTTCATCTATCAATAATGACTTCTTATCTGCAAGGTGTATGGTTGGTGGTTGCAGCTTCCTTGGGAACTGATGAGGCAAGCCTGCTGTTGTGGCTGCCTCACACTTACCCCAATAAAGAACTGACTTAGCCAGCTTGAGTATGTTGAGAATGGAATAAATATGACCAAACCCTTCATAGCTCTTACATTACGGTTTATTTTTGTTTTTGTTTTTGTAATTTTCAACTGATGAAGAAAAACATGGTCAGACAATTATATTGAATACATTTACCTTTAGTCTTCTTTATGAGGCAGTGAGTTTTGAATCATATAATCATCTAGCTAGACTTCCCCTCAGTTCCTAAGATCATTTTTTGTCTTTGAGATATATATGTTCCAACTTATTATCTTAATATTTCAAGTATTTTATAGTATATAACTAGAAGAAATCTCATAATGGATAAGAACCCATAATCTCTAGACACACAAATAAGAACCAAATCAAATATCTTTAGGATAATTCACAGTAACCATGCCACACTTAGTTTAGTTATTTGCATTGCTCAGAGAAAAATGCTTTTATGATTTCAACAAACTATTTTCTATGAAACGGTTAGCCTCATTTTTGACAAAAGATCTTCAATAAAGTGAAAATGATCCTAGGTACATGTGAACATGAAATTGCCATTGAAGAAAGGATCAAAATGTAATAATGTTACCATATAGTCTTCTCTTCCCACTGTGTCTTACTTAGAATTTGAATTCTGAAACAAAGATATTACATAATCCCTGAATGTCTTTCAAAAGAGTATGACATTTGTAATTTACCTGTTAGGTTTGCAACAGAAAGACTAGACAGTGAACAAAAACACAGAAACAATGCAGGCATGTCTTTTGAAGGTCCAGGTTAAAACAAAGAAAGTGAGTCTGGTATCAATGAAGAAGAATGGACAGGATAAGGGAGTTTCAAATAGGGACCCTGCTTATTAACTCTATGTGGCATGTAAAGGACAACTCCGTGTTCATTTAGGCTTGGAGTCTGGCTAAATAACTGAGAATAGAAAAGAGATGGCACTTGGAAGGAGCAAAGAAAATAACCTTGAACAAATAAAATAACACATCAAGAAACATCAATGTAAGGAGACAGCATCATTATGACCCAGAGGTCTTGTCTCAAGCTTTCATAATTACAATGAAAGAGAGTATGAGGGATGCAGCCTTAGCAACGGAAGGAAGGAATTACGAAACAAGAGATTTCTCTGTACTTAAGGACAAGTTGTCCTGCAGTGATAGGTAGGGATGAATAAACAGACACCAATTATTCTGTCCTCTAGGTCCATGGCGGGGATGAAGGAATAATAAAAGTAAGCAGGCCTTTAAGTTGACTTTCATTTACAAGCAAATAAAAACATGCTAGGGGAAACTGAACCCTGTAGCACCAAGGCAGGTAAAAGTATCTTTCCTCTTAATTAATAATTGAAGAAGGAATCCCAAGCAAGCAGCCTCTGCAGGTGTAGGAGGAGGTCCTATAATTGGAGCCAGTCTGAACCATGGGGGGTGAGGATCAGAGAGCTGAGTCAGAGCCTGTGTCAATTATTTGCAGTTTCTACAATGAAAAGCTAAAAATTCAGTAGATGCAGGATGACTGAAGTTCAACTCTAGAGGCCACGTTAGCCAGCCTATGTTTGTGGAGTTGTTTTCTTGCTGACAGTTTGTTTCCTTTAGTCAGGGATGGGAAAGTATCTGTAGGACTTTTGGTGAAGGGTGCTTGTGCTTCGTACCCCAAAGGCACCATATTTAAGCCACTAGTGAGTTGGCATCTATAGATCACTACACAGAACTCTCTTTTCAATGTAGTCTGGCAATGATCATCCTGGTTTAAAATCCATTAATAGAACCACAAATACAACAACCACAACAAATACAACCAAACGAAACCAAAGTGAACCTCATCTCACCTCCCCTGTCTTTGCTCAATAGGGAGCTGTAGCTAGACATAGAAGGTCTCATTTTTACTCAGTAGGAAAAATGATAAAGTAAAAAGAACTCACTCAGACAAGAACCAATTTTCTTTCTTTTTTTTTCTGAGACAGTGTTTCTCTGTATACCACAGGCTATCCTGGAACTCACTCTGTAGGGCAGGCTAGCCTTGATCTTGGTTATCTCTACCTCCCGAGTACCAGGACCAAAGGCATGCACCACCAAACACCTGGCACAAAAGCCAATTTTCAACAAAACTTTAGTATTTATTTCCAAAATTGTTAAATTTTACATTTCGAGCTTTTAGCTGAATCCCTTGTCTCATCTCCTCTATAGCATGAATCATCTCTCTTTATTTAACAGAAGCCTTTCTTTAAAAGATCAGAAAAGAGGATGGAGTGGAGGGATCATTTCTACTGCTCTTCTTGTTTCCAAGTGAAGCATAAGTTCTCATCAACAACTTGCATCTGGGCCCTTCAGAGAGTTCACAGCGCATTCTGTCCACGCTTCCTCTCTTCACTTATCACCTTTCACTTTTCTGTTGACTGTTTCCATCCTATCCCCAGAGACTGATGGCTCAAGCTCACTCATTGCTTCTGGTTCAAAACTCTTCCATTTGCTACTGAAGATGCAAGAGATGCCTGCTGTGATCACAGATATGAGCAGACTTCAGGGATCTTTCTTGGTGCCTCTCTTATAAGGAGATCCCCTCGGAAGTGATCTAGGCATAATCAGAAACACTTACATGTTCAGGAGCTCTTTCTTTCCTCACAGTGCCTATTGAATAGATCTAGCCCCCACTTCATGAATCTCTTTATGCACATCACTTCCAGGGAATAAGGAGCTTTCCTTTACTCCCTGCATTGTCTTTGGCTTCTCAGAATTCTTTTTGATTCTGTTTCGTTGGGAGGATGTCCTCAAATGTCTGGTGATCTTCGCTTACATAACCAAATTATAAATGAGGCACTCGGGCTGGGGTTATAGTTTAATGGTCAAGTGCTTGGTCAGCACATATGAAGACCTAAGTTCTCCAGTCTCTGGTACAAAGAGAAAGAGGGGTGGGAGAGGGGAAAGGGGGAGAAAAGAAATAACAAAAGACAAGAAGGAGAAAGAATGAGTCAGTGAAATGTGTACAAGGCGCAACCTTGTACGCCTGGAGAAGGTTCAGAGGTTAGGCTTGTTCCAAGTCCCTTGTCCCCATGTTCAGATGCTGGAGACATGCACATCTGTACAACCCTACATATGAAAGTCTGCTGTATGTTTGGGTTATTTTCTCTAGCATCTTTCAATAGCATTTACTGCAGAGAAGTCTAGTTGTTGAGTTATGAAAAAGAAGAAGGATGAAATGGCAGTGGGGCTGTGTGATGATGTAACTCACTCACTGCACAGCTTCCACTGTACCCCAGTTCTCTGTGCACTGCTTTACTCTATGTGTGAGGTCCCGTGTGCAGAGACTTGCTGGTTCAATTTTTCCCAAAGTGGAAACACTGACTTGCTAGAAGTGGGAATGACTGGCAGGTTGAGAAGGGAATGGGGGGGGGGCTCCACTTGTTCCTTATAAGGCATCTAATGAATCTTTGTATCTTTAGCCACTACTTTCTGCTTTCTTCAGATGGCCAAGGCTTTCAATACTACGATCTTGCAGTTCTCATACAACTCATGTTCCTGGATGTGCTTATAATCAGGTACTTAAATTATCACATTCAAGAATAAATTCCATTCAGTTTTGATGGTTCCCCATCACCAGTCTACATTGTAAGACCAAATGAACCTGCACTACGCCATTAGTAGGTATTCTAGCTTTTCAAGCTTGGCAACAACTGCAAATGCTACAGGTGACCTCAAGAGGACATAAGCTGGGATTTGTGGATTTTCAAAGCCTCACTTGGTTGTCCCTAGAGCTTTCCTACCTCTCTAGAGAGACAGAATTGTTCCTTGAATCCTTCTATTTACCCACCGTACATGTGCTGGAAACAGAAATGAAGGCTTATACTATTTAATTGCTGACGTCAAAGAATTTATTGTTTTTTTGTTTTGCTTTTTGCCTTTTGCCTTTTGCTTTTTGTTTTTTGAACACAGAACAGAAAAGGTTCAGATATAAACAATGCACCATGTCAGCACAGAGGACACATGGCAGAGGCAGTCATGTGAACCTACAAGGTACAAAGGAGGTGACACTAGAGAGGTGACATCTACACTTACCTGGAGATTAGGGAGGAGTGAGTGGAGAAGACTAGGCATGGGGGTGACGGAAACACATGAAAGTGAAGGACCAGCATGTGGGGGACAAAGGTTTATGTCCCTTCAGTCTCTGAACAGCAGAAATTGATTCCCATCAAGAGTAAGTAGGGAGCAGAGGGGACTGAGTCACACTGTGATAGTACAACCCTATGTCAAGGTCTGAGGGAAAATGGAGAACAGCCTTCTCTAATGAGGACTTTGGCTTCTGAATTACCAAATAAAACTGAGGTAGTAGGAGCTCTTCACTGCGTGAGAAACTTGCTACTGGAACCCCTGTGTTAGTAGGAAGATTGAAGGGGTTAGAATGTCTGCTACCACCTGCCAGAGACCCACTGTCTCCATTAACAAGGTAAAGCTTCCTCTTGGAGGTCTGCGATGACTGTGTCTGTTTGATACTCTACTCTAGTTATATGATGTTAATATTGAGGGAGGTAGGGTAGAGAGAAACAGGATCCTCAGGTGTGACCTTCTGAAACTATCTTTACAGCTTCTAACAGAGATAAGTGATTTAAAAAATAGTTACAAAAATCTACTCATATTAACAACTTAGGTAAAAATCTGAGCAGAAATAATTGAAGAGGGAAGGAAGAGGAGGAGGAGGAGGAAGTGGAGGAGGAAGAGGAAGTGGAGGAGAAGGAGGAAGTGGAGGAGAAGGAGGAGGAGGAAGAGGAGGAGGAAGAGGAGGAGGAGGGGGAACAAAGAAGGAGGAGCTTGTAAAGGAAACTTCTCTCTTTATCTCCATTTAGTACCATAATGAATTAAATTCAGTGTGCTCCTGAAGATTATGATGAAATTAAATCCAATTTGGATAGTCTCTTGGGTCTGGTAATCATTTGGATTGGAGGCCAAGCACAGCACAGTCTGGACAGAAATGGGACTGAATGGGATATTTAAAGAAATAGCCTGTACACTCAGGAGACATGGTGGATTTTAAAATGCACTTTGATCAAACTCCACCAAGGAGCCAGGGATTTTTCCAAAGGGCATTTTGTTTTCTAGTTCTGCTCTCTGGTTTGATCAGTGGCGAACATAACATTTCACAATAGCTTCTTGCTTCTCTTAGGTCCTTCCTTCTCTTAGGTTTCTGCTGCTGGAAGGGAAGTGGCTAAGACATGCCAAGGCTCAGTTAGGAGAGCAATCTTGAATTCATGCAAATGGAGAGCATCAACATTTGTAACTCAGGATGTAGGAAGAGATGGAGAGAAAATAGGTATGCTGATGAGAAATAGCTATATATTTGGGCAATATTAAAGGCACGAGATGGGAAGAACAAGCACAAATTAATTGGCAAAATCTTTGGCCCTTGGATATTTTGAGATTTGGGTTTTAGATTTAGAGTATGTGTGCTGCATCATTTCATGTCCAGCTCCTACACCTTGCTTGTGCTACTATTCTACACTGTTTAACACACACACACACACACACACACACACACACACACACACACACACACAAACACATTTCCCAAGTTCCTTGAAAAATGGCTCCCACTAGGTCCAGGCAGTGGAAGGCACTGACGGGAGCAGGAAATGAAGGAAGAGATAGCAGCAAGGACTTCCTTCTTGCTTCTTAGGCATTGCTTCAAGAACTCCTAGTTTTCCTTCATGATTTCTATATATTGGACTTAATGTCTGTCTGTTTGTTCTGTTTCATATGCTAGTAATATAAACAAGGGACTTGTGCATGTTACACAATAGCTCCACCAATAATTCATATCCCCTTGGTCTAATACAAGATTTTCTACCTAGCCCAGGCTAGTCTCAAACTCTTCATCTTGCCTTAGTTTTTGAGAGGTAGGATTATAGGCAAGTGTCAAAAATTTTGAAGGCATCTTAATGTGTTCTTGCTCTAGATTCCTTTGACCAGAAGAGAGAAGGTATGTTTTTTGACTTTAATGACTATTGAAGTATAAATTATTACTTAGTAATCTTGATGTTGTGAAGAAAGACAGACAAAAGTAAGTTAGCACTTAATGATGACTACATAAACTTGCTCAAGTGCTAGTGTCAGTGTGATAGGGTTTGACTTTAATGCCGTGTACTCCGAATAATGTCCTCTAAGAATTTCTGTATCCTAATCACAGAACCACAGACAATTATTTAATATCACAAAAGGGATTTTGAAGGTAAGATTATGTTAAGGATTCTGAGGTAGGGAGATTACATTTGGGTCCTAAATGTAGTTAAATGGGTCCATAGGGAAGTCAAATGATGGAACATGGCATGAAACAACAGGAGGAAGAGGTTGCAGGGATGTGTGAAAGGCCTTAGAAGCTAAGAAGTCAATCAAGCTCTAGAGGCTAAAAACAGGCAGAGAAATGATCTCCCCTTAGTCTTGAGGGAATGCAATCTCTTCTGAGACCTCTACTCCAGCCTAGTGAAACTAATTCCAAACTCCTGATCCCCTCTGCGGAGCTATAAAAGAGAAGACATTTGTATCATCATGACTATTCAATTCTGCATAATTCATTAGTGCAACAGTGGAATGCTAATACTCTGAACCTTTCCTTCTGGGTTTGAGAACTCTAAATCTACACTATTAACAAAATCCATGGCCTGAATTGGAATAATCATTTAGAGAAACAGTTTCTCTGCTTCAAATTCATGCATGCTTCAGTCCTCCCATCCAGACTGAAGGACCTCAGTATCTCTTTGGTTCTAAGGGCTGCATTTCCATGGCTCCCTTCTTCCTGTAATGGCCTGCAGGTAGTGAGTGATCATGGGAAGGATGCAATTTTCTCCACTTCTTCATCCCAACTCAGGTCAACTTTCTGACCTTTGAATTGCTCCTTGGGATTACATCAACACTCCATTTTGATTCTACCCAGTCCCATTCCCTTTTGCTAAACACTGATACTGAATCATTCCATAATAAATTGCACATCTGCCAATCTCCTTCTGAATATGCTTTTCTCAGGAACTCAACCAGTAAAAGTGATGTATCTATATTTAGCCAAAGATTCTACATGCTTGGCTTCTCTATATCTCTGCTAATAATAACTCAACCCAGTCTTCTCTATAATATATGAAAATTAAAAAAAAAAACATAGAGAGCAAGGTTCTTTCATAAAAGAATGTGGCCATACACAATCTCTCTCTCAATTGGGGTCATGGGTACAAGGTAGGGCAAGAAGTGGGGCAGGAAGGAAGCATCACCAAGATGCAGTGGAGATTAGGACATTGAACAATGGCCTGTACCGAATAGTGATACAAGGAAGCAGCAGGTAGAGAAGTCACTGGGAACCTGATGCTGTTACTTCCTGAAATTGATGGCATTATGTCAGTTTTTACAGTTGAAGACTATGAAACCCAAAGGGAAGAGCTGATTCAGCTAGAGAATAGATAAGGCTAAGTGAGTTAAACTTCAGAAGCTGTGTGGCTAAGGATGCAGCTCAGATGGCAGGGCGCTTGCTCAGCATGTGTATGTCCTGGGATGGATCCCCTGAACCACATAAAATAGATAGCCTCAGCACTCGGAAGGAAGAAGCAAGGGGACTGTGGTAAGCCCAGCCATCAAGAGCAAGTGTAGGCCAGTCAGTCAACCCCTTCCCCCACCTCCCCTCAAAAAAGTACAGAAGCCATGCCTTCCTTCTAGCTCCTGTTCAGTTAAAATGTGACCCCTGCCTCCTCCAAGATTCATTTGATCACTGTAGACAGAAGCCTATCTTTCCTACCTGTAGCTATCCCTAGCACTTAGTGGCTCTCTTAACCCTAAAAGAGTTGTCAAATCAGACCCAACAAATAATGAAGATTTTGTTCAAAGCTAGCTGGAGCTGCAGATCAAGTTCAAAGCCATCTTGGGTTCCATAGTAGGATCTGTCTCAAAAAAATCCTAAACCAAACAAACATCCACTTATTCAGCCAGCCAGCCATGCACACACCCAATGTACTCTATACACATATAGGTAGGCCATGTGCAGCATCTACCCTCTATGTCGGCCCCTATTCCTTCCTTGACTTATGAGTTTTCTACTGCTCTTGGTAGTAAATCTTTTCCAATCTCTCTGAGGTACAGTGAGTTAGGCCTTCTTTATTATGCTCTATGCCTCACAGATATTCATGATGATACTAATAACATACTTCTATATGTTTCTTTTACTTGTTTCCCTTTCTGGTCTGAAAATACATGGAAGAAAGTAGCAAGTCTTATTCAACGATTATGCATGTTCAGCTCCTACTTTAGGCACATATCACCCAGTGCTTATAAGATATAATTGAACTGAGTAAGACTACCAAGTTTGAGGCCAAAAGAAATCTTAGCAGGTTCACCAGAGGCACATGCTTGCTGCCAGAGTAAACAGGGGCCAACTTGCTCAGCCTTTCTAAACTGGAAAAGATGCCAAGTGCAATCCCACGCTTACTGGGAGGGTAAGTAAAATGATTACAAATGAGGTCTGGCTTCTTCATTAAACTGACAATTGTTGGATAAATTCTTCGTAGTTGACTAGTTATCCATTTATTGGTTTTATGCAGATACTGGGAAACCACACCTAGGGCCTTGCCCATATCAATCAAACGTTCTACCGCTATATGCCCAACCCTTTTTGTTTTTAAGTCAGAACTGACAGAGGCCTCAAAGCTCGTTTAGGATAATTTAATACTTATGATAATTCTTTCAGAGACTTGGTTTACTATCAGTAACTGGTGCTGTTAACAACGGTAATGATGTATAAAGAAGAGTTAAATAAAAGAAAGCAAAATGAGAAAAAGTATGACCAATGGATTTATTATATTGAATAGCTACCTGGAGAGAGAATGCATCAGGTAATAAAATTCATGATGTTGTTTGGTTTGAAATAAAGGGCATTTAAAAGTGAGATGCGTGCATCTTCCTTCAAAAAACACTTGAATGATTTGATTGTTTGAGGGACTCACCCCTATATGACTGAGAGATACCAACATTACATTGGCTACCTATGGCCATGCCTTCCAGCTAGTGGAAGCCCTATGAAACTATGAAGTAAGCAGCATTTCAGAGAGCAAAAAATACGCCAATTGAAGTTGACATTTATCATTAAATTCAACTTGTATTGAACCAAATTTGGCCTTATTCAAGATCTGAACTCATTGCAGGGGAGAAATTGGATCATGATGCAAATGCACCATCATTGCAGGTTAGCCCAAGATGCTAAAGGATTTCAGAAAAAGTGCTGTATGAGATTTGTTTGAAATCTGTACCTTAGCTTGGAACTACAAAGCAGGGACTGCAGATAATGTAGGAGGGTATGTATCTGGCAACATGCTGCATTTGTTTGTACCCAACTATTTTCGGAAAGGAGAGAACTAAGCTCTGAAGACTATTCATTTAGAGACACAAGTAAGAGGAGTAGTGGTTGTATACAGTTGAAGTATAGCTGCATGCTGAATGTGCTGTCTATGAGTTTCATATTGCCATAGCCACTCCATTCCTCTGAACCCATCATGTGCTTTCTTTTAATCCTCTTAAAGGCTGTTATCTACAATACTTATGTGAACATGAAGAAATGTGGCCCAGGTCCAAGAACTAGAAGTTGATGGTGGCACAAAAAGAACGTTGATGGAATGGCATTGCAGGGGTACACGCCCCTTCCATCATGAGCCTGACCAATGAGCAGAAGACCGGGATTTAACGTTCGCTGGAGGCTACATCATAACACAAATGTGACAACAACTAGAAAATAGAGCAAGTCCAATAGCATGTGTAAACTCTTCTTTTTTTCCTGTAATCTTTATACAAGACATAGTCAAAAATGAACTGTCTTTCAAATGTCAGGGACAATGGTCCTCCTTGCCTCCCTAAGTCCACACCTAATATTCTTAGCCAGCATGCATCGCCTTTTATGCATTTCTTTTGATGAACTGTTCTTGCTCCTAAATTAAATGTATCATATCTGTAAATCCAATCTACACCTCTCAACACCGGAGCATTGTTGAATGCCTGTAATCATTCATGACACTCCCTCCCATAAAATCCTATATTTCTATCAGAAGTGGGATTTCTTTGGGAAGCTGTCTGTAGAAAGAAATAAATACATTTTATCGTTGATAAAAATGAACAGGTGCATACAAGAGTAAGGAAATAAGTCACAGGTAAAAGCTGAGGTGTTTTCATCTGATGAATACTAAACTTCGGAATGTCCCGGGCATGGTAGCACACTTGTATTCTCTCAATATCTGAGAAGTAAAAGCAGAAGGATCAGGAACCCAAAATCATTGTTAGCTACATGGTGAGTTTAAGAGCAGCCTGGACAACACAGCACTCTATGTTTAAAAAATAACAATAATATCAGACTCACAGAATTTCATAAATACAACTGGTTGTCCACCAGAATGGGAGTTTTTTTTATGATGGAGCCTGTTTTATTTATTATAGCCTCTTTATAAACTATATTAAGGAGTCACTGTAAACTCTGCCATGTAATGAGATTAGAATTAGAATGTGAGAGTTATTCCAAATCCTTAGCCTGGCACGAAAGGCTATTGAGATCTGCTTTCAGCTCCATCTTTGGTCCTGTAGTCAGCAGTCCTTACAGTAGCACAGTGGACCACATGTGCAGAGAGCAGACTCTGCTTTCACACTCCCATTTCTTTGTGGCTATTCTCTTTTTTCTGTCTCTTATAATGATGCTTTTTTTTTTTCTCTTGACATCTGAACCAATCTTTGTGACCCAGAACAACTACCACTTCCTCTCAATACA
>JADRCC010574432.1:0-20399 GCA_019843855.1 Hylomyscus alleni | reverse complement strand
AAAGAGCCTATATTAATTGTGTAAATAAGTGATAAAAAGGATTCTTTCTTAATTCACCCTGATTGAGAAAAGCAAATGATATCTACTAACATGCAGTAAATTTCAGAGAAAAAACACTGAATTATGTATTTTACATGAAAGAAACACTTTTTTTTTTTTAAAAAAAAAATTGAAACATAGCTAACTTCCTGGTTAAAAGATGGCCTAGAAAGTACATAAAATAAACCGTAAATCATTTTTCTTAGTGCAGTAAGCTATAAAACTGTTGTGTGGGTTGAAGTTCCACACTTACTTCAATTTACTCCAATGAAGACATTAGCAATGGGTACTTATGCAAGGCAGTAAAAAGAGAACTCCTCCCAACAATTCAATGATGCAATTACTGCTAGCATTTGGTAGTTTACTCCTGTTTGATTTCCTGATGTACCTGCAATGGTTCTGACAGATAAATGGTAGAGTCATAAGGATTGAAATTAATAACTTGATATGAAGGGCTAATGCAAATACAAACCAATAAAGAAATATGATTATTTGAAAAATGCATTCATGTAAAGTGCATTATTTCTTTTCTTCACTGCTTCAATAATTTGAATAATCTGTGTTCTCTTTGGTGTCTAACTGTATTAAGATATAATTTATTTATCATTAGATAATTGTAATTTGTGTTGTATATTAGTCTTATATTAAGCTTTGTAGCATATTATTCTTGTAATGATAAAAAAAACCAAGAGCTCAGTTTAATTTAGCATTCACTACAGAGCTATCTCAAACTGACGCAAAAATCTATGAGCCCACAGATTTCTATTCTTACTGCAGTGATGGTGCAATATACCTTCCAGTCTACTTGATATGTTTAATGGTTTACATTATGAATCACAAGACACTGCTATTTTGTAATTTGTCCAAAGTAACACTTCAGCCGGTAGTTTGTGCCAAGAACACAATACTAATTATTGTGTCTCTGCCTAAGAATATCCCCCTTTTCTCATATGGAAGATTTTCTATGACATGTTAACATTATAAGATACTTCAATCATCTAATCCTTGTAGTTTTTCCTGAAACTGTGAGTCTTCAGAGCTACCAAAAAAGAAAAGCAATCATACAAAATAGAATTGTAACTTATTTTGGGTATAAAAAGCAAAAGTCCTAGAGGACAGTAACAACTTTGTGAATGATAAAGTAAGACCTTGTACTCGACATGTATACAACTGGGCAGATGCAACAGAGGTAAGTATTCACTAGACACAACCTCATAGCCCAATAGAGAGCACACTTACTGCAGAACGTGGTACTGGCCCAAGTAGAGCCACTAGCACACAAAAGGAGGAAGGGAAACCTGAAATGGCTAGAATGGAAATGGGATGACTCTTTAAGGAAGTCTAAGTCTACTCAGATTTCTATTTATTCTCCAGAGATTCTGTAAATATTTTAATAAATATTTCAAATCAGTCTAAAGTTCCAAGCTATATTATCACATTTAATTTAATTTCGTCTAGACTATTAACTAACATTAAAAAAATTCATTGAGAAAAACAAAAAAGAGAGAAAAAACTTTCAAATAGTCATTAATTTTAAAATATAGATCCAATGAAAGAAAGGGAAAGTTACTTGCTTAATTTTCAATATTATGCCACAAAATCTTCTCATGTTAGAGAAATTATTTAAATTAAGAAATCAAATTTAATATATGCTGATATATTATGCTATCAATAGAAGCACTAAAACCTAAATCAATTCTAAAACTGATAGTAGCTCCCTAAACTGTGAGTGTTAAGTATTGATAGTAAGTAAAAATGATTTTTGTTTTCTGAAACAAGAAAATGGAAATAGAACGCTAAACATTTAGAATAGGCAATTTGACATGTCTGACACACTTGTGAGAATTTTCTATCAGAGAGTATGTCAACAGAGAAGGCTTAATTGAATTGGTAAAGGTTTTTCCAATTCAGGTCAAGGTAGGAATGACTTATAACATTCAATATATCACATATCTGCTTTCTCACTTTACATGAAATTTAGAAATCAGTGTTCTTTACACAGATTACTTGGGCCAGTTTAAAAATAAGAATTGATAATGAGCATGTGTGTGTGTGTGTGTGTGTGTGTGTGTGTGTGTGTGTGTGTGTTGGAGAGCATGGTTTGGCTTTGAGTTAGATATGACCTCTGCGTTAATGACAAGGAAGCAGAAATTGTTCTGCAGCACCCTGGAGGGCATTGGAGTAGGAAAAATAATAAGCCTCCAAGAGTCGCTATCCCTTTAGCAATATTTGAATCTAATATAATAGGGAAGGAAGGTGACGTTACTGAAGGGACCAGGGATCACTATGGAGGGTGAGGGAATGAGACCTACAAATCTACTTCTCCTGTTAAAAACTCTGAGAATAGTATTTAATAATGAAGTTTAGGCATAAGATTGTACATTTGCAAATGTATGCTTGTGTGTGTGTGTGTGTGTGTGTGTGTGTGTGTGTGTGTGTGACAGAGAGAGAGAGAGAGAGAGAGAGAGTAATGCATCTATATGTGTATGGTATGCTAGATTCACATGACTGTGCAAGAAAATGTCCCTGTGTGTATCAATGTATGTATGCATCCAGAAGCCAGAGGAGGATGGAGGGTGCCTTGCTCTGTCATTTTCCAGCTTATTCTCTTAAGACTGGGTCCATAATTGAACGCTTCTCTTGTTTTATCAGTTAGACTGGCTTAATAGTTGTCTGTATCTTTTCATCTCTAAACTTGATGGTAAGATCTTTGTCTCAATTTGCCTCCTTTTACTCCAAAACTCATTAAAGGCACATGGGGACATCCCTGGATTCTTATGTAGGTACTGGAGACTCAAACCCAGATCCTCATTTTTACACAGCAAGATTTTTTTGGACATATAAGCATTCAAAACATAAGATTTATTAAAATTAGTGTAATCACTCCAAATTTTATAGCCACCATACAAGCTACACTGTTTGTTTTGAATGAATGTATAAATCTGATTCCAGAGTTTTTTGTCCAATTCATGCCACATAAGAGCAGCAGACAGTATGCATTTCTGTCCAGCTTCCACTGACATACTAGCAATACTGTGAGGCTATGCATGGACACAGGTATTGTATAAATGTTGACATTGCCTCTTAATAAGCACAGCAGGTCCAGAATTCTACAGTTCAGTTTCTTTGTCTGTATGCAGGAAATGTCTGAGATCATTTCCCTTAGTATGTGAAACAATCAATATAGTGAAACAGTCTTATACTGTGTGAAATACAGTAAGCAATTGTAATGCTAAATAAATAAACTCTACATATTAAATAACACTAAAAACAAAAAAGAATGGCAGAACAACGAAAAATAAGATGTCAATATGCACAAAACTAGTGACCACATATACTCAGTATGCTTCCATTTTATATTTCTGAAAAACATTTCTACATGAAAAGAATTTTTGAGCCTCTTTCACCTATTTCATGTGAACACCTGACCTACTTTTGTAAAGTTCGTGTCCTCCTTCTTCAAAAGAACTTAGAAATAGTACCTCATACTTAAACTAGTTGTCTTACTATACACAGGCAAGATGCCTAAAGCATGGTGTGGAACAAAGGCTACACAAACACTGTGCAGGTATGATTTGTAATGTATGCTTCCCACAGCTGCCACAACACTATTGATTTCAAGAAACAACTACCCCCATAAAACAAAAAAGAAACGAAGAATTTAGGCCTCAAATTTAAAATGTGAAATGGAACAAATGAGATAACCAGAATAGCTGTCTTATTAAAGCACTTAGGCTTTTTCTTTTCAAGCTTTCGGTCTAGATCTGCTTTTTCCATATATATATATATTAAAGTAAATAAAGATACTACTAATGAAAGCACTTACACTTGACTTTTTGCTTGAATCATATGGTTGCATACTACCTACTAAATATCAGAATGTGGCAGAAAAAGAAATTACGGTTTGAGATTAAATAATTTGTGAGACAAAACAGTACAAGGAAGTAAGCAGGTGTCAATCCAAATGTACTTCCTATCAACTCTGCACAGTTTAGATAAATTCGTTATATTCAAGAGGTTTTCAAAGATTTCCAGTTCTTAGTTGAGGAATGACTTAGTCGATAAATTTCCACTAAATTTGCCAAACTTAGAATTTTTATGGATGAGCTTATAAACTTGTCTGTCTTGCTTGTTTATATACTCATAACCCACTCTTAGGCTGGGTAGTTAGCATGTAAAAAGCCATAAGCTATACAATCTGTTAGAATTCTACTATAAGGCTTTTGCTTCTTCTGTTGAACTTAACTAACCCCTCAATCGAATATACACTTACCAAAGCCAAGTATCATCATGTATACTTAGTATGTATTACAGAGCACTAAGGATACATAGTTCAGATGATTTCTAAGTATGCAGCATTGGTGCGGTATTATTCCTTTTGCTGAGCCCTCAGAAGGCAGGTCTGTATGTCTGGTTTTAAATTAGAACTACCTTAACTGAAGTATTCAGAGGAAACCATCGTTTGTATAACTGAGAATAGTTTTCCAATAGTAGGCAACATAAAATCTATTGTAGCTAAGGAGAGAAAGTGCTTAGCCTTCTAACTTTCTGTTTTCCTTAAATTTTCACACCTACCTCCTTTAAGGCACTGTTAACCCAGTATAGCTCTCATTAGTTCTCCATACTCAAGGATGTGCCAGACTATAGGATGTACTTCCTGCAGGATCCCTTTCTGTACTTTTGTGCCTTGGCATGCTCTAGCAGAATGTTATCCATGTGTGAGTGTTCTAAGTGACAGTGAGGATGAAAGCTGTTATCTATTCAGTGACTGTTGGGTGTCAGACACTTCTAGTTTATTTAAATGATGTTTATTTTGTTAAGAATTTCAGAGGGTAAGATTTTCATCTTTTGACATAAACAGCTTTAATAAGCTTTGTCAAATAATCACAATTAAATAGAATATTTTTTAACGCCTGCCAAAATCATGTTCTACTCCTTGGGCATTTCCCTCCATAATACCAACTCCTCTGAAAACATTAACCAAACATTTATCTATATTGATGTGCTCTATTCTTTTTGAAAAAATGAGTGGGTTTATCTTTGAAAGTCAAATCTAGTGAAAGAGATAGCACATCCTTCAATATTGCCTACTGTCCTTGTAGAGGAACTGAGTTTAATACCCAGCATCCACATGGGAGCCTACAATGACCTGTAACTCAAGTTCCAGGTAATCCAATGTCCTATTTGTGCACAGTTCTACACAGGACACATACATATGCAGATAATTTAAAAAAACCTATTTTTAAAACAGAAGTAGTATCAGAACTTGCAATAAATTTCATAGCTGCTTGTGTCTGCTATCTATTTTTGATTAGTTGCTTCTTTCTTTAAAGGGTTAAATAATCCATTTAATCTACTTATTTTTTTCAAATTCATTTTTAAATTTATTATTATTGTCTTGTGTCTCTGTGTGTGAGAGTAGGCTACTGTGCCATGATTTTCTTGTGTCATGCTTTAGATGAGGAGATTTGAGAACTGAGCTATGAGTTTTGCCTTCTATCTTTATGTGGGTTATAGAGAACAGATTCACATTTTCAAACTTCGGCAGCAAATGCCTTTACCTGTTGAAATTTCTCACCAACTACTTTATTTAATCTTAATGCAATCATATTTTAAATGTTGTCTCATGGTAGTGTAAGTGGATTGGATACAATACAAATGTCAATTGCTAAACAACAAGAAATAGACTAAACACGATAAAGTGACATATGGCACATTCATTGTTGATATATAAATTTGTGCTTTCTTTTGTATGTTCTATTAATAACTGCTAAAAATGAGGACATTATGGAATGTTTAGAAGAAAGATTCTTAGAGAACTGTGTTAAATTATAAAGTAGCAGTTGAAGACAAAGTACAGAAGACATTTTGGTTTAGAAATCACATATTCTGGGCAATAAGGTAACCAAAATGAATACTTACTCCTAAATTCACAAAAACATATATTTTAAGACTTCTAGAATGGCTGAAATTCATATGATTTTTATTGGCAGCAGCCAATAGAGGTGGCTAGGCTTAGTAATTTACAGGTTTATACAATTTTCAAATAAAAAATATGAAAGTATTACAACAAAATATTGGTTGCTGGGATTTTCTAGTCATATATAGACAGAAATAAAGAATGGTGATTACCGCCTTCTGGTCTCTCTGGGCTGGTGATCTGAACGGACCTCAGGCTCAAGCTCTGCAGCCAGTCCCACAACATCTAGAGGAAGCTCCACTCCCAGGATCAGAGGTGAGGAGGACCCAACATCTGTCCCAACACAAGAAGTAACTGAGACCTGTGGGACCAGGCACACAGGAACTCCACCAGCAGAGTAGCTTGGGTTCTTTCTGTCTCTCTGGACTGGTATCCTGAGCAGACCTTGGGCCCAGGCACTGCAGCCAGTCCCACAACACCCAGAGGAAGCTGCTGCACTCCGAGGTGCTCTAACAAGCTCAGGGTCACAGGATCCCAGAATCACAGGATCCCAGAGACAGTCTCACTCTGAGGAGTTCTGATACAACCAGGATCACAGGAAGGACTGACTCCAGTCAGATTTAGCAAAGGCAGGTGGCATTAGAGATAACCAGATGGCTAGGGGCAAGTGTAAGAAAATAAACAACGCAAACCAAGGTTACTTGGCATCATAAGAACCCAATTTTCCCACCATAGCAAGTCCTGGACACACCATCACACTGGAAATGCAAGATTCAGATCTAAAATCACTTATTATAATGATGATACAGGACCTTAAGAAAGACATAAATAGCACCCTCAGAGAAATACAGGAGAACACAGGTAAAGAACTAGAAGCTCTTAAAGAGGAAACACAAAAATCCCTTAAAGAACTACAGGAAAACACAACCCTGGAGATATAAAACCTAGGAAAGAAAACAGGAGTCATAGATGCAAGCATCATCAACAGAATACAAGAGATAGAAGAGAGAATCTCAGGGGCAGAAGGCCCCTGATAATAGTAAATATTGACACAACAGTCAAAGAAAATGCAAACAGCAAAAATCTCCTAACCCAAAACATCCAGGAAATCCAGGATGTAATGAGAAGACCAAACCGAAGGATAATAAGTATAGAAGAGAGTGAAGACTCTCAATTTAATGGGCCAGTAAATATCTTTAACAAAATTATAGAAGAAAATTTCCCTACCCTGAAGAAAGAGATGCCCATGAACACACAAGAAGCCTATAGAACTCCAAATAGACTGGACCAGAAAAGAAATTCCTCCTGTCACATAATAATCAAAACACCAAATGCACTAACCAAAGAAAGAATTTTAAAAGCAGTAAGGGAAAAAAGGCAAGTAACATATAAAGGCAGGCCTATCAGAATTATGGCAGACTTCTCACTAGAGACTATGAAAGCTAGAAGATACTGGGCAGATGTCATACAGACCCTTCAAGAACACAAATGTCAGCCCAGGCTACTATACCCAGCAAACCTCTCAATTACCATAGATGGAGAAAACAAGATATTCCATGACAAAACTAAATTTACACAATTTCTTTCCACAAATCTAGCTTTATAAAGGATAATAGATGGAGAACACCAACATAAGGAGCAAAACTACACCCTAGAAGAAGCAAGAAAGTAATCTTTCAACAAATCCACACAAATCTAATTCCACCTCTTACAACAAAAACAACAGGAAGTGACAATTACCTTTTCTTAATATCTTAATATGAAAATTAATATTACCAACATATCCTAAGTGACTGAAATCCAAAAATATGAGGAATTAGAAATTTGTTGATTGTCATCCAATGGTCTCTCTAATTTGGTAATTGGAGACATAGATCCAATATTGTACAATCTATATATACTTTCAGCTTGTTTGTGACAGTGTCTTGCTGTGTACAACATAAGGCTCTTCAAATCTTGCTTCTCCTATCTCAGCCTCTCTATTAGTAGTATTGTTTATTTCATGTTTTTACACTATAACTATGGTTTTCAGAACAGCTTATATATTTCAAAAGTATTTACATACCCAAGGGAAACATAGACAATTAACTTGAGAGGTGGCTTGTAGGAAAGAGAACAACAAAGAGTGAGACTGAATGCTTTGCTTGACATTTGTAGCTCTTGTATCAAGTTTGAAGAAGAGGACTTTATAAGTTACACTTTCTCTGAGATGAATGTTTTCCCAAATTATCACAGCTAATGAACCAGATTCTTAGCCACACCTAATGTCTGTGCCACCTTCCAAGTAGAACTATTGTACATTGAATCAGTTGGTGAATGACTTTATGGATAGACCATCTTAATACACACACCATTTCTTAAATGAATATAACCTGTTCTCTGTGGCCTGAGAATAAAGTCATCCACTCAAGTCAAATAGTTTTGAATATAGCAGGAAGTCTGTATCTAAAAATCGTGCCTACAATTCATTCCTTGGTGCAGCAGAACTGTCAACTCTCAGCTTAGCTATGATGGAGGTAAAATTCTTCAGTGATTTGAGGGTCATTGAAGTACAGCCTTATTACAATGAAATCCAATATCTAAAATTTGTTCTTATTTTGGGCTTGTACTACGATCAGAGTCAAGATTTTAAACTCTACTAAATACAAACAAACAAACAAACAAAAAGACCTTATATATTTATGAAAATACTAGTAGTGATGTATTATTTTGAAATACACAGTTAATATGATTGAGAGTTACTTAAAATTTATACTGAAAAATGTATGTATTTTCAGTATTGCTGTAGATAAGCATCTACATAAGACTGTTAAATTGATTGTTGTTTTATATCAAACAACTTTTATAATACTCATTTTTATTGTTATAATATTTTATAAATTTTAAGGAATATGACAAAAAAGATATTATAGGTACTGAAGAGGGGGTCTCTGGGAGGAGTTGGGGTACAAAAGGAAAACAAGAATGTGATTTAATTCTATTTAATTAAAATATGTTTTTAAATGTTAACAAATTCAGACAAATTGAAATCATGTAACCTTTCTCATCATAATGCAGTAAAAGTTAAAAAAATGGTAATTAGCAACTTATGAAAATGTTATTACTATTTATATATCAAGGGTACAATCTATGGGGGGCATGCCATGGCATCTAGACCTTCTGGCTATGGAACACAGTTACACATTCAAGAAATAAAGAGGGAATGCTCACCTCATTCTCTCTTTTATTTATTTATTTCTGGACTTTAATTAATTTTAGTAATCCCAGAGAATGCTTCTTACCATTCTTCAGGTGAGTTTTAGTAGCTTGATATACCCATTCTAGCATCTACGTAACATACATGTGCAGATAATTTTTTCCTTGATGATTCCAAGAGACAAGTTCAAGATGAGAATTAATATTATCCATCACTGTAAAACAATTCAACTAAAAGAGAGTTTCTGTTAAGCCTGTGCAAGGCCCTAGCATTAAATACAACAAAAGTGAGAGCTAAAGCGAGCTTGGTTATGGGGTTAAAAATCCTGTTGTTTTGTCTGTGGTGATTAATTTGGTTTTGAAATACACAGTTAATATATTTGAGAGTTATTTAAAATTTATACTGAAAAATGTATGTATTTTCAGTATTGCTGTAGACAAGCATCTACCTAAGACTGTTAAATTGATTGTTGTTTTATCTGCTCTTTAGTTTGGTTTTCTGGTTGGCTTTAGTATTGTAATAGTTGGTCACCCTGTGTGGCACTCTTTGAGGAGACTCAAGAAATAGTGCAACTATGGTAGAAGAAGTACAGTACTGGCACAGCCTTTGTAACCTTAAAGCCTGATTCTACTTCTAGATTGTACTCTGCTTTGTTCCCATTCCTGGTGCTTTGTTTTTCTGCCACAGTAGACTCACAGCCCTGAGAAGTCACAAGCAATGTGAACTCTTCCTTCAATAAATTCTTTTGGTCATAGTGTATGAACACAGAAAGAAAAAGATATATAATTAAAATTGGTACCATAGAATGGGCTATATAGTCATAATAACTGAAGAACTGGACCATTGGTTCATGCTTCTTATTGTTATCATTTAGTATTTTTGTTCATTTGTTGTTTAAATTTGGAAGATCTTGGAACTTTAGATTACAGAAGCACTTAATTTTTATAAGCAAACAGTAAAGGGGCTTTTAAGTAGAAACCTGGAAGACAGAGTACTGAGAGCAGTGATGATGGCATAGGATTTCATTGGGTAACTATTGCCAATTAGCCTAGAGGCCATTCCTGTGGCATTTAGTCAAAGAATCTAGCTGCCTTCTCCATGTGTCCTATAAACTGGATTCAGGTTAAATATAAAAGCAATAGGCTAACTTATTTGTTGAAGGTATGTCAAGACAGTGTAACACTGAGCCTGTGGAATATTATCAGTAAATGTCATTCCACAGGCCAGACAGCCTATAGCATAGAGTTCATTCTGTGGAGACTCTTAAGAATCCTCTAGATAAAACTGAGAAAATTAAGATTATGTTGCAGTGGGAGATACCACGATGCTGGGAATGCCAAGCTCTAGGATGTATCTATTATGAAGAGCTCCATACAGAGAATGGAATCAACCCAAGGGAAAGATTTATATTCCAGGTAGCAAGTCCAGACAAACAGAGCCACATGATGCCTTTTGTTATTGGACAACAAGCTGAAATATTTGCCCTTTGCTCCACTGGCTACAGTCTTGCTTTGGTTCAGTGTTTCATCATTATGTGTTTACTCTTCCGTTTGGAACAGTAATGTATATTCTGTACCATTATATGTTGGAAGTAAGTAATTTGCTTTTTGTGTTTACAGGGTGTTTCAGTTAAGAAGTTGCTTTGGGTTTTTCGGAAAAGATATTTAATATTTTAAACAGTGTTGGTATTGTGAAATACTTTAGAAATTTTAACACTGAATTAACGGTATTTTGCATTAATATATGGCTGTGAGGTCTATGAGGGCCTAGATGTTGAATATTATGATGTAGGTTCCATTATTGGAATGATTAGCTCCCAGATGGTGAAGATGTTTACAGAAGTTTAGAAGGCACAACCTTGCTAGAGAAAGGATGAGGTAAGCAACAATGGCCCTGAGAACTTAAAACCTTTCTCTACTTCCAGTTTGATCTTTTCTTTATGCTTAAAAAATGTCCCTTATCCCTCAACTTTTTGATCCTGCTGCCATGCCAACTTCTTGCTGCCCTCCCTCTGTAATCATAAACCAAAATAAGTCTTTCTTTCATAATTTACTAGTAGAAGACATAATTATTGTGGAAGAAAAACAAAATTGTAATTAACACACATTGTATTTAGGTTTAGGGCAAATTCAAAAGAGATGAGAGTCCTAAGGACTGGGGCTTGTTATCCTGAGAATCTTACTCTAAGATCTACCTGAACAGAAAAATCTATACTACCATCCTGAGAAGTTCACCTCACAAAAAAATGATCATACTAAGTCACCACTGGGAGAAACGCCAGTCTAGCTATAAAAATGAAAGAAACAAAATCACTCTGGAAGCCACAGAAACCTACCTTTTCCTTAGTTTAAACAAGTATATTAGTTCATTTTCTTCTCTGTATAAGCAGACATTGTTCAGAGTCAGTTAAGGGAGGTGAGGTCTGATTTTTCTTCCACAGTTGAGGTGATTTGGTTAGACCTACTGTGGTTGAAACTCATAATGGCAAGACTGATGGTATGAGAGAACCTGGAGATCTTGCTATGTTTTCCCGAGTCAGGAATCACTCTAGGCTATGAAAGATGCTCAAGTGTGCCCGAATCTCTACAGAGTAAGCAACCTCCTGATATAGCTAGAAGTCTTCAAACACCTGCAACTGGGATGGACATTTTACATTTAAATGTACCAAGAGTTCTGTATTGCAATCCCTATAATGTCTGTATTACTACATTAATGTTTACCAGAATTTTCAGCTTTCTTTAGACAGCAGGTCATGCATAATAGCAGTATGTTGCTTGGAAATAGGAATTCAAGCTAGTAACCTTTTCTTTCAGCTAAGGGATGACTTTTTTTCCCCAATATGCTCAATACTACAATTTCAAGAGTGGTATTTTGGTTGGAAAAGTTGACGTCTATGGAGAAACATAGAGCCCCATACCTGGGAAGATAGATTTCAGTAAAAAAAAAAAAAAGATATGAACTTCACTAAGAAAATTAAGAGTGGAAAATGGACTTAGAAATGAGACACCAGTTAGTCATCAATTTCTGAATCAGTTTCGCCATTTGTAAGGCACAGATGGACATTTGAAATTTAGGCTTGCAGAAATTATGCCATTTTTAAAACAATCTTTACTTAAATTGACTTATGGTCCTGAAAGGCATATAATGCTTAAAATTCTACCCCAATTTTGTCCAGATAGCTCATCACTAGATTTTGTGACATAAATTGTGATACAATATTTTGTGTATATCAGTATATCATATGCAAAGCCTCTGGAAACAGTTTACCATAATACCCACTAGTATGTCAACACTTCTGCTCTTTTCTCACATGGAAGAGAATAAAATTACATTTGCAGCACACTAAGTTTAAATAATAATCAATGAGTTTTAAAATTAAGCATAGGTGCATATTAAAGAATAACTATATATACTATAATGATTTGACCCAAAAGGGAAAAAAAAAAGGCACAAAGTATCCAGGATACAATCCGCAGAACTCAAAAAGGTTAACAAGCTGAAGAGACCAAGTGCAGATGCCTCAATTCTACTTGAGAAGGAGAAGAAAGCAATCACAGGAGGGAGGAGGGAGGGACCTGAGTGAGAAAGAGAACAGGGAGGCTAAGAGGGGAACATGATCAACTATTGAGTTAGGGGACAAGGACTGAAGCCCTGAGGGCCAGCAGAAAGAAAGGAAACAGGCATCCTTAGGAGTTAGGTGGTAGGAGGACCTTCTAGAATGTCCCAGAGACCTGGGAAGTGAGAGATGCTCAGGAATCCAAGGGAGGACCTTATTTGAAATTCTCTACAGTGCTGAGAGGGAACTTGTAGAGTCCACCTCCAATAGAAAGACAGGGCATCAAGTGAGGGATGTAGTTGTCATCCCACAGTTACAAACTCTGACCCAGAATTGTTCCTGCCGGAAGAACTGCAGGGACAAAAATGGAGAAGAGCCTGAGGAAAAGGAGGTCCAGTGACAGGTGCAAATTGGGATACAGCTCAAGGAGAGGCTACAAGGCCTGACACTGTTACTGATATTAGGGTGTGCTTACAAACAGAGTCCTATCATGATTGCCTTCTGAAAGCCCCAACAAGCAGCTAGAAGAATCAGACGCAAATATTTACACCTGACTAATGGACAGAAGCTGGTGACCTCTGCAGTTGAATTAGGAAAAAGCTGGAAGAAGCTGAAGAGGAGGGCAACCCTATAGGAAGACCAGCACTCTCCAACTTTTAACCCCTGTCTCTCCAACACTGAGACACTAACTGAGCATCATGCACCAGCTGATAGGAGGACCCTAACACATCTGCAGCAGAGGAGTGCCTGGTCTGGTCTCAGTGAGAGAAGATACACCTAACCCTCAAAAGGTTTGTCTGGAGAAGGAAGGAAGAGATGTAGAATGTTGGGAGGGGAATAAAGTCTAGACTGTAAAAAAAAGATTAAGAATAATAAAAAAGATAAAAAATAGAGAAAGTACAATAGAGATAAAGCCTATGTTCAAGGAAATAAAAAGATTAAAGAAATACTTGCCCAAACACTGCAGTCTGCATGCTTCCTAGGAGGTACACAGTGTCCAAGGACACAGGTCAGAATTTCACCCAAATACCCACACCAGCAGAGATACCCACAGAGCCCAACAACTGCAGGACCTATCCCCCACCCCAAGAGCTCCACTTCCCTTCCATTCCACTTTCCCACTGGGCCAGAACAGTGCCCTGATACCAGCCCAAATGCTATAGCCTACAAGTCTCCTAGGAGGTCCACAGTAACACAAGACAGGATGCTTGCTCTAATCAGTGGCACAAGAGGCCCACAGTGACCAGAGACTACACTACCTGACTCCAAAAAATCCACCTCTAACTCAGGTCACAGAGCTCTACCTGGCAAGAAGGAGGCTAGTTCCAGTCAGAGACACTCAGGTCACTGAACAACAGGAATAATCAGATGGCAAGAGGCAAGTCCAAGGTCATAAGCTACAGAACCCAATGCAATTTAGCACCATCAGAACTCAGTTCTTTCAACACTGCAAGCCTTGGCTATCCTAATATGCATGTAAAGCAAGATAATGACCTAAAATCCCACCTTATGGAGATGATAGAGGAATTTAAGGAGGATATAAAGAATTAAAGGAAAACACAGGCAAACAGATAAAAGCCCTTAAAGAAGAAACAAATAAATCCCTTAAAGTAATACAGGAAAATACAATCAAGTAGGTGAAGGAATTGAACTAAGTGGTTCAAGAACTAGTTCTAGCTAGATCAATTAGACAACAAAAGGAAATCACAGGGATACAAATTCTAAAGGAAGAAGTTAAAGTATCACTATTTGCAAATGATATGACAGTATACATAAGCCATCCCAAAAATTGCACCAGAAAACTACTACAACTGATAAACAACTTTAGCAAAGTGGCAAGACATAAAATTAACTAAAATAATCAATAGTCTTCCTTTATATAAATGATACACAGGCTGAGAAATAAATTAGGGAAACAACACCTTCACAAAACTCACATATAGTATAAAATATCTTGGTGTTAACTCTTACCAAGCAAGTGAAAGATCTGAGCAAAAAGATCTTCAAATCTCTGAAAAAAAGAAATCAAAGATGACCTCAGAAGATGCAAAAATCTCCCAAGCTCATGTATTGGTAGGATTAACATAGTGAAAATGGCTATTTTATCAAAAGCAATCTACAGATTCAATGCAATCACCATAAAAATTCCAACATTACATTACATTACAAACACAGAAAGAACAATTCTCAAATTCATATGGAAAAACAAAAAAACCCAGCCTAGCCAAAATAATTCTCAACAATAAAGAACACCCCGGGGAATCACCATCCCAAACCTCAAACTGTACTACAATGCAATAGTGATTAAAAACCTCATGGTATTGGTAACAGACAGACAAGTCTATCAATGGAATAGAATCAAAGAGCCAGAAGTAAACACATACACCTATGGACACTTGATATTGACATAGAAGCCAAAATCATACACTGGAGAAAAAAGAAAACATCTTCCATAAACGGTGCTGGTGGTCTGTAAGTTGGAGAATGAAAACAGATCCATATTTATCACCTTATACAAAGCAAAAGTCCAAGTGGATCAAGAACCTCTGCATAAAACCAGATACTCCGATTCTAATAGAAGACAAAGTGGGAAAGAGTCTAGGGGATATTTTCCTGAACAGAACACCATGGGCTCAGGCTCTAAGATCAATAATCTATAAATGAGAGAGACCTCATGAAACTATGAGCTTTTGTCAGGCAAAAGAGAGGGTAATTAGGGACAAATCAGCAACCTACAGATGGGGAGAAAAATCTTCACTATCCCTACATCTAACAGGAGGCTTATAACCAAACTATATAAAGAACTCAAGAAGTTAACCTCCAAGAACCAAATAACCTAATTAAAAGTAGGTCACAGAGCTAAACAAAGAATCCTCAACTGAGGAATACCAAATGGCCAAGAAGCATCTAAAGAACTGTTCAACATCTTTAGTCATCAAGGAAATGAAAATCAAAACAAACATGAGATTCCACCTAACATCAATCAGAATGATTAAAATCAAAACTCAAGGGACAGCAGATGCTGGTGAGAATGTGGAAAAAGAACACTCCTCCAATGATAGTGAGATTTCATATACTTAAAAGATGCCCCACCACACCACAAGGATACGTGCTCCAATATGTTCATAGCAGCCTTATTTGTAATAGCCAGAAGCTGGAAACAACATAGATGTCCCACAGCAGACGAATGGATACAGAAAATGTGGTTCTTTTACACAATAGAATACTATTCAGCTATCCAAAATAAGGATATCATGAATTTTGCAGCCTAAAAGCTTTGTGTGGTGGCACGTGTCTTTAATCCCAGCACTCCAAAGACAGAAGTAGAAAGATTTCTGAGTTCAAGGACAGCCTGCTTGACAGAGAATGCTCCAGGACACTCAATCTTCTTTTGAAAAGGTAACTATGTTTAAAAAAAATACAGAAAGCCTGTGATGCTGTAATTGAAGGGGGCCATATTTCAGCCCCAGCAATTAGCAGAACTTGGCAGCTTCAGCCACATTATTTTGGCTTAATCTTCAAGAATAGATGAAAATTGTCATGGAATCTTCCTGTAATATTAAGGTAACTTTGTGGAGGTCTTGCAAGACCATTTTGTGAAGCTGTGAAGGCTAAATTGGCTTCAAATTATTGAGACCCCAAAATATTTTAGATGGCATAGCTATGGAATACTGGCTGAGGGGAGATGCTAATAGGGAGTAGAACCAGCCCAAGACAAAGAATTGTGCTGCACTCAACAAAACTTACATGAGATAGACATCTGAAGCATCTTTGAGATCACACATGGAGAACCGGAATTTGAACTTTGCCCAGCTGGGTATCAGTTTTGCTTTGGTCCAGTATTTGGTTCATTATTCTCTTTTTTGGAACAGTAATGTATGTTATGTGCCATTATGTGTAGCAGGTATATTTTGAATTCACAGGGATATTCATAGTTAGGATATTTTATGAATCTCAGAAGAGACTTTGGGCTTTTAAATAGTGTTGGGACTGTGATAGACTATGTGGAATTTTGAAGTTGATGAAGTGCATTTCTGAACTTTGGAAGCCAGGGAGTGGAATGTGGCAGCGTGAATAGGATGACTCTTGTATTTGAATCCTTGGCCCATAAGTAGTAGCACTGTTAGGGTATGCGGCCTTATTGAAGGAGGCGTGGCTTTGTTGGAAGAAGTATGTCACTGTGGATATAGGCTTTGAAGTCTTTCTTATAGGCTCAAACTCTGCTCTGTGTGGCACAGTCTTCTTTTCTGGCCTATGGATAAAGACATAAAAGTCTCAGTTCCTTCTCTAGCACCCTGTCTAGAGCCTGCATACCTCTATATTTCCTGCCATGACAACAGTGGACTAAACTTCTGAAACCGTAAGACATCTCTAATTAAATGTTTTTCATTTAAGAGTTGCTGTGTTCATGGTGTCTCTTCTCAGCAATAAATCACAAACTAAGACACATGCCGTGCCACAAATTTGTAGAGAATGAATATAATTTAAAGGAATATAATTTTAGAAAGACAACTCTAACAATAAAGTGGAAGGGTTGAAAGAGACACAGATTAAAACTGGATTTATTAGGGAAATCACATACTCATATCCTGGCAAATATTCTTTCCTTATCTCATAAGAAAATAAAGTCTTATAGATCTATTTTAAAGTTTAGACTGAACACAATTTGTGTACTTTCTGACACTTAAAAAAGTCAGTAGGGTATTTTTCTTTGAATGTTTGCAGGTGTGGATAATTAAAATATCACACTTACTTGCATTTGATTGTGTGAGCATTCTCATGTCTACAAGTGATTTTAATCAACTTCACTGAACATAGGAGGAAACTCTGTAATTAACAAAACTATGTACAATCACTAGAATTGAGAATTATAATTCATATTGTCTCTTTAATTGCTATTTGCGTCTACTTGAACTTCCATTTTCTAAGGCAGAATAATTTTCTTTCTTTATAAATAAAACAATATATATGTATATATGAATAAATAGTGAACTATTTCATCTATAAAAACATTCATATATATGTAATTGATTAGGCAAAATAACATTTCAAATTTTGTGTTCAAATTCTGTTATCCTAAGATTTCTAAGATTATGTTCATATAAATATTTTCTTTATATTTCAATTTATATGAACCAAAAAAGGCCTCGTGTTGTAATTTACTTTCATTGTTTTCCTAAATACTGTAATGCCAAACAACCTGAAAAGGGAAAGCTTTATGTCATCATACAGCTTAGATCACACAGGACAGTCAAAGCATGAAGTTGGAGGTGGTAACCTGGACACAGGAACTGAAGCAGAGATCAGGAATGAATGCTGCCAATTGGTTTGCTCCTCTTGGCTTACCCAGTTTGCTTTCTTATATGCTCCAAGCCCACCTGCTCAAGGATGACTTTCTGACATTATGATGGGCCCTTCTATATAAATCATCAGTAAAAAGTGTATTGTGGGCTTGCCTACTGGTCAATATGATAGGAGCATTTTTCCCAATTGGTGTTTTATCTATGACTCTAGTTTGTATCAAGTTGACAAAACAACAACAATTCAGGATTATTGGTAATCCGATTTGGCTGTAGTAGTATATCATGTATGTTTATGCACGTGTACTACCCCAGGATATAGAACACATATAAATTGTCTAGTGTGGCTCTGAAGTAAAGAAAGAAGATTTGGGATTAAAAGGACAGAGTGGAAGCTTTTATCATGAAAGCAGAATAAAAATCAGAAAAGATTAGTTATACCTCTCAGAATTTTTACTAACTTTATTGCCTTTATGCTTCAAAAATAAATAAATAACCTAAGTGATTCAGAAGAATATGTACTTTAGAGGGCATACACCATATTAACTAATCAAATATAACCATTTTAATTATGGGTATACCAATACAAATCATTTCAAACCGAAATGATTCCTGAGTTGCATATCAATCACAATTATGTGCTATCAAGAGATTCACCTTTCAATGAATGTACCAGAGAGTTCCTGGGACAAATCATTCTCGGTCATAGCACCGCTGTCTGAGGACCAATGCCACGTCTGCTCATCACAGCTGTCTGAGGACCAATGCCACGTCTGCTCCTCACTACACACTGTTGCCTGCCTCCTTGCCTGATATGTAATAAGTACTCAATCAATAGAGATGAAAGAATGTAATTACTAATTAACAGACTGAAGCAAAATCAACTGTATGGTTACCATTTGTTTAATTACTGCCTTTAAGTCTTGTATGAAATTTTATTTTTGTTCAGATTTTTGAGTGGACAATTACATACCAATTAATTATTGTGATCTGGTAAAAACAGAAACTGGAAAAAATTATTTCCTTTACAGTTTGAAAAGCTTGAAATTTGTTATTTACTCATGATAACATTTCTCAGATTTATTTTAAAACATTTGAAACAGTCCTAAAATTATATACTATCTAGGTCCAATGTAGGACTCCAAGTTCATTTTTTCCTTAAATGAATTTCCCATTCAAATGTAAACAAAACAGAGAGCAAGCATCACACATTTCATTGGTTAAGAAGCTTTAAGCAGAAATAGAATCAACAGTACTTACGTCTGAATGACAACAGACTCAAGGATGGAAGTCTTCATGAGGAAATTCCTACTGAGAATTAGTTAATTAAAATGCTGATACAAGCAACGCATCTTCAATGTAGCCAACAAGTAGACAATAATTGAAGCATGAATAAATTCATTGGCATTGCACATTCAATACTTAATGTCAGTGTGCTTTAGAGTGACTAAAATGATAACAATAAAGATACATTTACTCAAGTATTTCCCTTTTAAGTAAATGTACGTAAGTAAAACCTAATTACATAATTTCTACCCTTTCTTTTCTTCCAATCTCTCCCATTTCCTTCATTTGTTCTATCTCACAATTTGTGGCCTCTTTATAATTATTATTGTTATACGTATTCATAAATATATGAATACAACCTGCTGAGTTCATTTAGTATTGCTTTTGTGTATTTAATTTTAAAGCTGACTACTTGGTGTTGGATAAATAATTTAATGTGATTATCACTGGGGAAGACTATGCTCTTTCTCTCATAAATCATTAGTTGGCCACATCCATTTATCTACCCATTGGTTCCTGTGAGAGAGAGTTTGCCTTACCACATTATCATATTTACTAGTGTTGTCATTGTTTTGGTCTTGTTTAGGCAGCCATATTACATAGTCATCATGGTTTAGAGTCTATGTCATTCTGAAGAGATATAATCACAAAATAGGTTTTATAGGTCTCTGACTCTTATTATTACTCTGCATTTCTTCTGAAATGTTATCTGGCCCTTAAAAGCAGGACTTGTATTGTAGATGTATCTATGCAGTTATGGTTTTCTCCACTGAGAAGTTTGATGAGTGATGAGAGCTATAATTAATGACTGGTAAGGATAGAAATTTGAAATTCAACTAGAAATTATATTGATTTACTTAAATGTGGGTAGTAGGTTTTTCTCTAAACTCCATTACTTCCATATTGCCGGGTACTTGGTTTTCTACTATTAGGTGTAATTTCTACCCTGTTGAGCAGTCATTTAAGTCCAGTTAAGCAGTTGTTTCTTTCTGACAATTTATAGTAGCAAAATTGTAGCTTTTGGAATATTTTGCTGAGCTGGTCATTAGGGTTCATAGGTATCATGGCTGAGAAAGGCTAATGATTATTTTTCTTCTTTTA
>JADRCC010574431.1:0-15835 GCA_019843855.1 Hylomyscus alleni | reverse complement strand
AATTTATTTAGGGGTTCTTTTAATCTTTTATAGCTTGAAATTTTGTGCTTATTTCAATTGCCTTCTCTTTTTAAAACTGATATTTTTAATTACGTGTCTGTGTGTGTCTGCTTAGAGAGCTTCGGACCTGAATGCAGGTCCTCTGTAAGAGTAGTATGTGCTCTTAGCTGCTTAGCCATCTCTCCAGCCCACAACTGGCTTCTCTTGATATCTTTCCTAAAAGGTCTGCTGACGTCCTTAGAGTTGATACAGACATTTGATGTGTCATATACATAAAACCTATTTCACACTTCACTGCTGAATTGACTGAGCTCTGGTTAGGAACTGATTAGTAATGGACTATTTGGTCATTCCACTGATTTTGTTTGTTTGTTTGTTTATATTCCTCTTGGGATTAAAATATGCTAAACACAATGTGGAGTTTACTTAATCTTTCTCACAATAAAATAACAATAGCAGTGAGGAGGATATTTGTAGAAATGGAGATCGGAACAAATTTCCTGTAGACATTCATAAAAATAAGAATTTAAAGTTAGAACAGCATTTTCAGTCTTTCAATGCATTTCTAATACTAAACTGAAATTACCAGTTATTTTAAATATATTTGATAATTAAATGTACTTATTGAACTATATTAATACTTTTTTCTTCCAATAATTTGAGGTATAAAAGGTATCTTGGGTTTTATGCTGATTTTTTTTTTTTTTTTCTGAACAGGATTTGTGATACTCAGCATACAGAAGTGTAGTGTATTAAAACTTATATCCAGTAGTGATTTAATATAAAATTCCATGAGCTTAATCATTAGATTATTAGAGAGACATTTTAGTGGTAATTATTTTACTTTCTATATTTAATGTTGAATATAAGTGTCTTTATTTACCAAATGATCTTAAGTATCAGCTAAAGTGTTGTTATTTGCCAAACCTCAAGTCTTCCATGTGATAAACATTTCATTCAACTTTGTTATCACTTTTATTTCTTATATACTATCTTTCTTATTCCCCATGCCTTTAGGGCCTGTTTTCCTTTAACTTTGTGAGGTACAGTCTTGAGATTACTCAGCATCGTGCATGACCAGCTGTTGACACATGGGGATCAGGAGAAAGCTGCAGTTCACACGTTCCCCCTTTTCCTCCCTTTTAAGGCTCAAATGGCTTTTCATTTTCCCTGGGAAATAGTCTGTATGTTTATTTACCTGCCAGCTTTGTGTTAAGATAATGTATGTTAAGATGTTCTTATATACTTTATATGTAAAACTGGAAAAAAAATTTCATTGTATTTTTTTAAAACATGGTTCCTGGATAGAATGAGTTAGTTTTCAATGGAAAAACATGAATTTATACCTGTATTTTCTATGATTGAGAGAGCCTTTTTAAATTGTTGCTTACATAAAATAATACCTACTTTAATATTGTGAATAATAAGAACAGATGAATTCTTGAAATTTTTGTGGCTGTAACCTAGTAATTAAAGCTTATTTGACATACTTTGTACCCATTGTTATAAAATATATAATATAAATATAATATAGAATATAAAATGATTGTTTTTTAGTTATTCTTTCACAGCTTTTTTCTTTCTTAATTTTGTGTTTAGAGAACGGTCTCCCCAGCAGAGTGTCATTTCTTGTGTCAGTGTAAGCACCCAGACAACTTGTGAGGACCAGGCTGGCAAGTTATGGGATGAACTTAGTCTGGTGGGCCTTCCAGATGCCATTGATGTCCAAGCCTTATTTGATTCCACAGGTATGGACCTTGCTTCTGTAACAGCTTCCATTTGATTCTGGAAGCATTTATACTTGGTTCTTTTTCAGTGGTAAATTCTAGAAATAAGTAGGATCATACGAGCAGGACACTTACAAAACATGTCATAAAAGTCTGTTTGACCAAGCATTTGATTGTCGTAGGTATTTGACAATTGAAAGAAAAGCTTTACAGCGCCCTGTGAAAACATAGGGAGCATTTTAGGCCAGGTCTTGTATACGTGGGAGTGAAATTCAGGTCTTCCCTTCAAATGGTTTGCTGGTTCACAGAACGTGGTGCTGTTGGGAATTTGAGAACTGACTGATGGTTGATTGTTGGCCAAATGTTGTGCAATGGAGAATTCTATCAGATGGTTGTTCTTGCATGGAATTGAGAAGAATTGAAGTTAGATGCTATTAATTTTCCATGCCCCCTTGTCATCAACTTTGTATTAAACAGTTCTTTCATTTTCTCTAAAGACACTAAATAGAATGGTGTTTAAATAAAACAACTAAGGGAATTTTGCTTGTGGAAGAAGTAATTACTAATTTACAAACTTATGTGTACATCAGAGTCACCAGAAAACTTGTTAAAGCAAAGATTATTGGGCTGTAGCAATCGATTTAGTGGGTCTTAATTATGCCCTGTGATTTTGCATTCTGGAAAGGTTCCCAAATAGGTAGTCTCACCCCCAAGTCACAGACTGGGTCAGTTGGAGAAAGGGTACTTTAATGGAATCACATGAAGATACATTGTATTTTTACACATCTTTATTTGTTTGTTTTTTTTTTTTTTTTTTTTTTTTGAGATAATTCTTATTTTGTAGTCCATGTTAGCCTTGAACTCATAACTGTAGCACTGGTGGACTTTGAATGGATCCTCCTACTTCAGCCTCCTGAGTACTGAAATTAGAATCATGAAGCACTCCAACCAAGTTGCATCAATACCTTTAGTGTTTATTAAATTGTTCATTTTTTTTACTTTAGGCACTTGCTGGGCTCATCATCGATGTGTAGAGTGGTCACTGGGAATATGCCAAGTGGAAGAACCATTGTTAGTGAACGTGGACAGAGCTGTTGTCTCAGGGAGCACAGAAGTGAGTAGGAGAAACAAGTAGTTAAACTACCTTTTTTTTCTTGTTCTGGTTTCATTTTGTTTTTGAACATCTGATCCTGTGCCTTTACCTTTTCAGGATCTGTATAGTGCTGTGGATAGAATCCAGACTTTGAACATCCTTAGCCCTATCCTACAATCTTATAAATATTTTCCAATGTAAAATTTCATGTGGGAGAATTAATATTTATTAAATGTGTACTATAATAGAAAATTCTCAAAACATAAAATTGCTAATTTATACTAAGAATGTAATTTGTATAAGTTTATTTTTCAATTAACTTAAAACTTAATTCACATTTAAATAAAAAGAGGTGTATTTTAGAAATAGGAATCCTAATGATATTTGTGTGTTCATGTGGTTATCCATCCATCCACCCATCCATCCATCCATCCATCCATCCATCCATCCATCCATCCATCCATCCATCCATCCATCTTCTTGAACTCAGAGGTCTTCCTGCTTCTGTCTTCCAAGTGTTGGAATTAACAGTGTTTACCTCTATGCCCAGCTTTATGTAGTGACATTGATTGATTGATGGATTGATTGATTGTTTTATGAGACCAGTTTCCTCTGTGTAGCACTGGTTCTCTAGGAACTTGCTCTGTAGACCATGTAGATCTACCTCCCCTCTGTCTCCTGAGTGCTGGTATTAAAAGGCCTGCACCATCACTGCCTGGTACATGTAGTGACTTTCAAAGAGCAAACTAATGAAGATTTTCACAATATGGAAGAAGTATGTTCAGTGCTTCAAATGTTGATGGAAATATTTCTGTTCACTCCATTTGTCAATTTACTTAACCTTTTTAGTAATATTCCAAAGTAACATGCACTCTGTGTTTTTCAAAGTTTCCCCTTTGTTTTGGTGTACCTTTAACTGCTCACAAGTATAAAAGTGCAACAGTTACCTCCCATCTGTGAAGGCAGCCCCCTCCCACGTGTTCTTTCCTGTCATCTATAAATTCCTTTTACTTTTGGATAAATAAATGGAGAAGTGACATAGCTCTTCAAATGAACATGAAAGCTAGAAATTTTGACTGTAGGAACTGTTAGTGTTTTAATAAGTAAGGCATTCGGAAGTATACACTCAAATTATTGAATGGCTTAATTCATATGAGTAATTGTTAAATTAAGAATAGTCTAGTGACACAGTCTTGCAGCTCTATTTACTCAGCAGGCTAAGGTGGGAAGGTTGCAAAATCAGGCCTACTTTGACTTCAGAGTGAATTCAAAGCAATTTTCGCAATCAACTTAGTGAAATCCCATCTCAAAATTAAAAGTGGAGCCAAGCAGTGGTGGCGAATGCCTTTATCCCCAGCACTTGGGAGGCAGAGACAAGCGGATTTTTGAGTTTGAGGTCAGCCTGGTCTACAGAGTGAGTTCCAGGACAGCCAGGGCTACACACAGAAACCCTATCTCAAAAACAAACAAACAAACAAACAATACGTTAAATAAAATTAAAAGCGGAAAGGAGACTAGGTTATAGTTCAGTTGCAAATGCTTATCTAGTATAAATGGCTTGCCTTCCACCCTGAGCATCTCTCCTAATACCCTCCTCTCTGTAAGCCAGAATGCTTGTTTAGAAATTGTATGTTACATTTAATTGTAAAAGTTGTCAGCATTTGAATAGTTTAAGGCATAATAGTACGTTGCTTAGTGTGACCTTACTTGGATGGTTAGATTATGTCTGTGGTGGATAAGGGAGCATCGTCTCTTCTCTTAAAACTGTAAACTACTTCTAAACAATTTACACATTCCTCTATACCCCCAACCATATTGTAGCCTGGCCAATACAGAGATAGGACAAATATTACCATCATTTTACTTGAGGCATTTTTCAGTACACTCAACAAACAAAACAAAACTGAGAGATCGAAATTCTGAATGTTGAAAAGAGATTCAGGCCATCTAAGGGACTTAAGGCTTATTTTATAAGACTTACATTTTAAAATTGCATTTGTCTGTCTGTCTGTCTGTCCATCTCTCTGTCAGCCAGCCTGTCTTTGCGTCTGTGCATGGGTGTATACATTTATGATATATTTGTGTGTGTGTGTGTGTGTGTGTGTGTGTGTGTGTGCATGTGTTTATTAACTAGCAAGTGTATGGTTATGATGGTCAAAGGACAACTTGCAGGAATTGGTTCTGTCTCTACCACACAGAGCCTGGAGTATTAAACTCAAGGCTTGTTGAGTTTAATTAAACTCAAGGCTTGATGGCCTTTGTTTAGCCATCAGCCTTCTCCTGTCATCCCCAACAAATACTTTTGTTTGGGAACTCTGGGAATAACAAACTATGGTTTCTTTCTAAATTCTGTCCTTTGGTTCACTAGCTACTGTTATTTTTAAATATTTAAAGAAAATGAAAAGATGGGTAACATTTCACAATAGAAAAATTCTATGAAATTTCCAAAAATAAAATTTTGAGTGGAGGTAAATAACATCATTACCAACTTATTTTCATGTTATGTAAAGTTTACTGTAGTGGAGTTGTTGCTACAGGGATCCAGACATTTTGAATTCCTTTTAAGCATATTACTAATTACAGTTGTAATTTTTCAGTTTTTGTTTGTCTTGACCTTAAACAAAACAAAATAACAATAATAAAAAAAAAAACCCAAACCAAAAAAGTGTCCATGCCTTTAATTCTGGCACCTGGGGGGCTGAGGAAGGCTGATCTATAAGTTTGAGTCCAGCCTGGTCTATAGAGTGATTTCCAGGACAACCAAGGTAACACAGAGAAAACCTGTCTCAAAAAACCCAAACCAAACCAAACCAAACAAAAAGCAGTTCATGGTTAGGTCTACCTGCCTCTGCCTCCTGAGTGCTGGGACTCTTAAGTTGAATACTCTACCCCTGCCATCTTCTCTCATTTTTTAACAGTCATTGCCTTTAGTGGTTTTCATCTGTCTTTGTCTTTAAAAAGTATCCACTGTTTCATTGGACTTATTTTTGTTTGCTTATCTGTTTTTTGTTAGAATTTCTTTTTTCCTTTTCAGTTGTTTTTTTTGTTGTTTCTCTGTCTCTTTGAGGTACATTATTAAGTTGTTTATTTGAGATTTCTCCTCCCTCAACTGATCTCTGTCTCCTCTGCTTATGTGTCTGTCTGTCTGTCTGTCTGTCTGTCTGTCTGTCTGTGTGCCATGGGTATGCAGGTATTTGTAGAGGCCAGAAGAGCACATTGGATACTTCGTAGCTAGAGTTATATAGTGGAGCTGGAGTTATATATTTGTTGGAAGTCACCTAAAGTGGTTGCTAGTGACTGAATTTGGGTTCTCTGCATAAACAAGTCCTATTTCTCCATCTCCTTGAAGCAGTTCTGCTTTTGTGATGTATATAGTCATTACTGCAAACCTCTGTCCTAGTACTGTGTTTTCTTTCTTTCTTTCTTTCTTTCTTTATTTATTTAATGAACAATCAAAAACAACACTTAACTTTTCTTCCGATCTCACGAAAAGTTATGCGTGCCACCCCACCCTCTCCCACTTATCAGCCCTGTCATTCCCCTACACTAGTACTGTGTTTTCTGTCTCACACAAGTTTTGTTTTAATTTCCATTTATTTCAATAATTTAATTTCCGTGCTCGCTTCAGCAGCACATATACTAAAATTAGAACGATACAGAGAAGATTAGCATGGCCCCTGCACAAGGATGACACACAAATTCGTGAAGCGTTCCATATTTTTTTAAAAAAAATAATAATTTCCTTTCAATGTCTTCCATTACCCATTGGTCACTTACTACCACTATATATTTCCCTGTACTTGGATGTTTTCCATGGTTTTTCCTGTTGTTGCTTAAGAAAGATACATGATATAATTGTAGTTTTTAAAAAAGTTACTGAAATTTGACTTGTGACCTGGCATGTGACTGATCCTAGAATATACATGTTCGATTCTCTGGCATATACTGGCCTTCTTAGTCTCTTTTTTAATTCTTTTACATGTATATGTGATATGAGTTTATTTATGTGTGTCCATGTGTGTAGGCCAGAGTTTGACCTCAGGTATTTACCACTCACTGGACCATCGTGCACAGATGCTGCTAATCTAGCTCATCAGTCTGCTTTTGGGATCCTCTGCTTTCATCTCTTGGCTGGTCTCCAAGCCTGCTCAGCTTTGATGTGGGCCCTGAGGATGCCAACTCTGGTCCTCAGCCTCGCACAACCAGTACTTCATCCACAAGAGACTTCCCTAGCCCTAGGTTTTTCCTTACACTTTTGATGTAAAATCTTTATTATCTGAGGCGATGATGTGAGTGTACTTACTCCACCAGCTCTCTCTTTGCTCATGAGGTTTATCTTGGTTTAACACTTGCTTTTCATTTTATGTGTTTCTTTACCAGTAAAGTAAGTTTCTTGTGTGGTACACATCCATCAGAGTCCTGCTCATTCATTTATTTATTCAATCATTTCATTTGGCCAGTTTAATGCTTTTGACTAATGACCTTAATATATTTCCATTCAATGTTATTATTGGTAAGTCTGGAATTCCTTCTGTTCTTTTGGTCTTTGTCCTGTATTTGTTTCTTTTTTTTTAAATCGTTCTTTAATCTTTTTTACAGTCCAGACTTTATCCCCTTCCCAGTCCACCCTCTGACAGTTCCTTATCCTATTCCTCCTCCCCTGTCTCCCAAGAAGATCCCCGCCCCCCCCAACCTACACCCAACCCTTCCAGTCTTCCCCACTCCCTGGGGCCTCAAGTCTCTTAATGGTTAGGTGAACCTTCTCTCACTGAGGCCACACCAGGCAGTGGTCTGCTGTGTATGTGTCAGGAGCCTCTCATTTCAGCTTGTGTATGCTGCCTGGTTAGTGGCTCAGTATCTGGGGTCAACCAGTGCCTGGTTAGTTGAGACTGCTGGTCTTCCCATGTGTCTTCCTTCCTCCTCAGCTTCTTCCAGCCTTTCCCTAATTCGACCATAGGGGTCCTCGACTTCAGTCCAATGGTTGGATGTTGAAGGCAGTCATGCTAGGCTCCTCTCTGCAAGCACACAGAAGCGTCAGTGACAGTGTCAGGCCTTGGATCCTCCCCACCCCCTTGAACTGGATCCCAATTTGGGCCTGTCATTGGACCTCCTTTTCCCTCAGTCTCTTCTCCATTTTTCTACTGGAAGTTCTTTCAGACAGATTATAGGTCAGAGGTTTTTTTACTGTGGGATGGCAACCTCAGCCCTTCACTTGATGTCCTGTCTTTCTGCTGGAGGTGAACTCTATGAATTCCCTCTCCCCACTGTAGAGCATTTAATCTAAGGTCCCTTTGAGTCCTGAGAGTCTCTCACCTCCCAGATCTCTGGTGCATTCTAGAGGGTTCTCCCACCTCCCACCTCCCAAGGTTGCCCATTTCCATTCTTTATGCTAGCCCTCAGGACTTCAGTCCTGTTTTCCCCCTCCAATACCTGACATGTTCCACCTTTCCCATGCAGGTCCCTTCCTCTGCACACCCCACCCACAACCATGATTGCTGTCTTCTCCCTCCTAGTAGGATTGAGGCGTCCTCACTTGGGTCCTTCCACTTGTTAACCTCCTTGAATTCTATAAATTGTATCTTGGGTATTTTGTACTTTTTTTTGGCCAATATCCACTTATTAGTGAGTACACACCATGCATTTCCTTTTGGGTCGGAGTTACCTCACTCTATCCATTTGCCTGCAAAACTCGGGATGTTTCCGTTCTTAATAGCCTGAGTAGTAGTACTCCCTTGTGTAAATGAACCACATTTTCTGTATCCATTCTTCTGTTGTGGGTCATGTGGGTTGTTTCCAGTTTCTGGCTATCATAAACAAGGCCACTATGAACATAATGGAACACGTGCCCCTGTGACATGGTGGGGCATCTTTTAGGTATATTCCTAAGAGTGGTATTGCTGGGTCTTCAGGTAGATCTATTTCCAGTTTTCTTAGGAACAGCCAGCTTGATTTCCAGAGTGGTTGTACCTCTTTGCAATCCCACCAGCAATGGAGGAGCGTTCCTCTTTCTCCACATCCTGCCAACATGTGTTGTCACCTGAGGTATTGATCTTAGTCATTCTGATTGGTGTAAGGTGTAAGTAATCGCCGGGCCATTTTGATTTACATTTCTCTGATCCCTGAGGACTTTGGACATTTCTTTAAGTGCTCTTCAGCCATTCAAGATTCCTTTGTTGTGAATTCTCGGTTTAGTTCCATACCTCATGTTTTGATTGGGTTGTTTGTTTTTTTTTGGTGGTTAGCTTCTTGAGTTCTTTATCTATTTTGAATATTAGCCTTCTCTCTGAAGTGGGGTTAGTGAAGATTTTTTTTCCCAATCTGTAGGTTGCCGATTTGTCCTATTGACTGTGTACTTTGCCTTACAGAAGCTTTACAGAGTTTCATGAGGTCCCATTTATCCATTCTTGATCTTATCTTAGAGTGTGAGCCATTGGAGTTCTGTTTAGGAAATTACTCCCTGTGCCAATGAGTTGCAGGTTCTTTCCCACTTTTTCTTCTATTAGATTCAGTATATCTGGTTTTATGTTGAGGTCCTTGATCCACTTGGACTTGAGCTTTGTGCAAGGTGACAAATATGGATCTATTTTCATTTTTCTACGTACAGCAACCAGTTAGACCAGCACCATTTATTGAAGATGCTTTCCTTTTTCCATTGTATATTTTTGGCTTCTTTGTCAAAGATCAGGTGTCCATAAGTATATGGTTGAGGTCAGGGATTGTGATTCCCCAGCTGTTCTTTTATTGTTAAGAATTGTTTTCGTTCTTCTGGTTTTTTTTTTTTTTTTTTTTTTTTTGCCAGATGAATTCGAGAATTATTCTTTCCTTGTCTTTGAAGAATTGTATTGAATCTGTAGATTGCTTTTGGTAGGATGGCCATTTTACTATGTTAATTGAGTTAATTTTATATCCTGCTACTTTACTGAAATTGTTTATCAGCTGCAGAAGTTCTCTGGTAGAATTTTTTGGGGTTGCTTATGTATACTATTATATCATCTGCAAATAGTAATACCTTTATTTCTTCTTGGTCAGTTTGTATCCCCTTAATGTCTTTTTGTTGTCTTATAGTTGTAGCTAGAACTTTCTATATTGAATAGATATGGGGAGAGTGGGCATCCTTGTCTTGTCCCGAATTTTAGTGGGATTGCTTCAAGTACCTCTCCATTAAATTTGATATTGGCTGTTGATTTGCAGTAAATTGTTTTTTATTATGTTTAAGTATGAACCTTGAATTTTGATCTCACCAATACTTTTAACATGTAGGGGTGTTGTATATTTTGTCAAATGCTTTTTCTGCATCTAAGGAGATGATCATGTGATTTTTTTCTTTGAGTTTGTTTATATAATGGATTATAGTGGATTAAGTTAATGGATTTTCATATATTTAACCAACTTACTTCCCTGGGATGAAGCCTACTTGATTGTCGTGAATGATAGTGTTGATGTATTCTTGGATTCAGTTTGCAAGAAGTTTATTGAGTATTTTTGCATTGATATTCCTAAGTGAGATTGGTCTGAAGTTGTCTCGTTTGGTTGCGTCCTTGTGTGGTTTAGGTATCAGAGTAATTATGGATTCATAGAATGATTTAGATAGTGTTCTTTCTGTTTCTATTTTATGGAATAGTTTGATGAATTTTGTATTAGATCTTCTCTGAAGGTCTGGTAGAAATCTGCACAAAATCTGTCTGGCCTTGGCCCTTTTTGGTTGGGAGTATCTAATGACTTCTATTTCCTTATGGGATATCATCGTGCTGAGTTAGTTTAGCTGCTTGAGATATAACTTTGGTATGCAGTATTTGTCTAGAAAACCATCCATTTCATCTAGATTTTAAAGTATAGGCTTTTGTAGGAGGATCTGTTGATTTTTTTTTTTTTTTTTTTTAAATTTCCTCTGTTTCTGTTGGTATGCCTCTGTTTTCATTTCTTATTTTGTTAATTTGTGTACTGCCTCTATGCCCTTTAGTTAGTTTGGCTAGGGGTTTATCTATCTTGTTAATTCTTTCAAAGAACCAGCTTTTGCTTTTGTTGATTTTTTTTTTTTTTTATATTGTTCTTTGTTTCTGTTTGGTTGCTTTCTGTCCTTGAGCGGGGAATTTCCCTCTGTTATGTTCCTCAGTGTCTTTCTTGAGGACTTGTCATACAAGTCTTTCACTTTCTTGGTTAGTTACACCAAGATATTTTATGTTATTTGTAGCTACTATACATATTATATTGTAAAGGGTATTGTCTCCCTAATTTCTTTTGCAGCCTGTTTATTGTTTCTATACATGAGGGCTACTAATTTCTTTGAGATAATTTTATATTCAGCCACTTGGTGAATGTGTTTGTCAGTTGTAGTTCTTTGGTAAAATTTTTGGGGATACTTATGATACTATCATATCATATCTCAAATAGCAATACCTTGAATTCTAGTTTGTAGTCTCTTGATCTCCTTTGTGTTATTGCTGTAGCTAGGACTTGAAGTACTATTTTGAATAGGTAGGGAGAGAGTGGACAACCTTATAACTGACTTTACTGGAATTATTTTAAGTTATCTTTCCATTTAATTTGATGTTGGCTATTGGCTTGCTGTATATTGTTTTTATTGTTTTTAGATATGCATCTTGTATCCCTGATTTCTTCAAGACTTTTATGGATTTTCATATATTGAACCATCCCTGCATCTCTGTGTGAAGCTTACTTTATCTTAGTGGATGATGTTTTTTGATGTGTTCCTGTACTTGGTTTGCGAGTATTTTATTGGTACCTTTGCATCAATTCTTTTTAACACAGATTGTTTTAATAGTAAGGTACAGATAATTCTTCATGTCTTCTTACCCCTCCTCAAAGTTTTGTAAAGTCATTTCTTTTTCTCTTTCCAGCGATGTGCATTTTGTAAACACCTTGGAGCCACTATAAAATGCTGTGAAGAGAAGTGTACCCAGATGTACCATTACCCATGTGCTGCAGGGGCTGGCACCTTTCAGGACTTTAGTCACTTCTTCCTTCTCTGTCCAGAACACATCGACCAAGCTCCTGAAAGATGTAAGTTTACACATGCAGTTGTAAATTTACTTAGGTACTTACTTAAGATGTCACATGTAAATTTGGAGAGTTGGTTTACTTTTATTAAAAGATAGTAATATGAAAATCTCAATCCCAGCATTCAAGAGGCAGAAGCAGGTGAATCTCCAAGTTTTAAACCAGTCTAGATAGTCTTACAGGATGAGTTCCAGGACAGCCAGGACGACACAGAGAAACCCTGTATTGAAAAAGAAAAAGAAAGAAAGAAGAAAAAAAGCAAAACAAAAACTAAAAGAAGAAATTGATATTCAGAAGATGTTATGCAATCCTAGTGGCCTGAGCAATTTTTGCTGTAGGGTCTCTTCACCCTCTCCCCTCAGGGTCTCACTGTGTAGCTCTGGCTATCCTAGACCTCATAGGTGATCTGCTTGCCTCTGCCTTCTAAGTGCTGGTCTTATAGACATATGCCACTACACCAGGTTTGTTGCATGTTTTTAAGTGGAAAGCTATGACCAGTAATTTTATTGGTATTAATTTTAAAAAAGGTTATTTTCTCTATTTGCATATTTTAAATTCTTATGTTTAAGAATGTTTTAAAACATTTTAGAAGACATACTAAGGATACAGTATTTTTAACATTTCTAAGAAAAGAGCAATTCACTTAAAGGCTAAATAGTGGTCAGTGTCTTTTACAGAAGAATGCTATCAGTGGAAGGATGTAAAGCTGATTCCAGACTATTATCTCTAGGAGCATCACACACTTGCTGACATTTTGTTCTTGAACTCTGTTGACCTGGTTGTGGGACAGACATCTCTATTGCTGCTTCACAACCCATCAATCTTGCTTATCTCTAATCTACAGTACTGTTTTTGCTTTCTATTCCACTAGTGTTTTATAATGATAAGAAAATGTTTATGTTTGAGTTTAAATGAGCATAGAACATTATAATTTCTTTTTACATTATCACTAACCAAAGATCTGTTTTTTTGCTATGGATGCAACTGATACATATTTTGCTTTTAAAATTTTAGTTTATGTTGTGTATATGTGTATGTGTGCATATGATGTGAGAGAGTCAGATTTTTAAATTTTATCTTTAGATGGGTTCCAGGGTTGAATTTTGTTACCAGGCTTTGCACAACAACTCTTTTTTACTGTTGAGTCATTTGTTAGCTGAAGAGCATGCACACTTAAGGAACATCTTTCTTTTCTCCTAGAAAACTGAATTTTCACTTTCTGAAGTCTTCATAATTATTTAGTCATTCTTTCCTACATTACTTCTTACCTGTTAGCTTTTATCTATGTCCTACCAATGTATTAATCTTTTAATCCATGCCTATCTCTGTACATGTATTTAGCTATGTTTTTAAGACATGTATTTTCTATGTTTTTGAGGTTTAAGAAATACAAATATAGCTACTTCAGGCTTAACTTATAGTAATTCAAAATAGCTAGATTAACATGATCATTGACCAACTTTTTTATCATTGTTTTGTACCTAATTTTATCTGTTGTCAGAGTTATATTTTATCTACATTTTAATCATGCTCTTATTCACTATACAGAGTTAACTTATTTCAAATTATTTTTAAACTAATAACTGATTTAAAATTTTAACAATGTTTTATGTTATGCCTATTAAATCTGGAAGAGAAAGAACTTTCATACACAGCAGTTGTTATGAGGATTATTTATGGAGTTAATTATTCTTTAGAAATTTAAGTAATTAATTGTGCCATTGTTTCTTTTGATGATCACATTCTACATGTATACTGTTAGTGGTTACTGGAGTTCAGTCAGCAGGTAAAATTACGAACTATAAGAACTGATGACATAACTTGTCATTAACATTATGACGATGAGAGATCATGCTAGCATGTAAACTTAAGAGGAATACCGATATCATCGTTCTGTGGCTTCTTCCAAAGTAGGCATAAGGAGACTCATAAATACATGAACAACTGAAGAAGCCAAGGTTTAGTATGGAAATTTGGCAAGGGAAGTATAGATTGTAGCAGTATGAGATACTCCCCCTTTCCCAAAATTTGCATTTGCTGATCATTCCAAAAATTAATACAAGGAAATAAAATAGGAGTACTTAACCTGGTTCATAGTATTATTGTAGGATTTCACGCCATACTGAGAGCGAAAGAGAAGTGGACATTACCTGTTATAGAGAAAATAGTAAAAAAATTGTGTCAAAGTAGCAGCCTGCATACCCTGCATGGCTAGTCTCTTCTTTCTGTTCCTTCTCTTTAAGCCACAGGTATAAAGCCAATGCCCTTGTAAATTCTATTCCCTGGAAATCTTAAACACTGCACTGTAAATGTATAACACTCACCTGCCACATGTACCCCCCCTGGATTTGGGGATGTGGGTACATTTGCATAGTGGAGGCTAGAGATTGATGCTGTTGTCTTCCACTGTTGATCTTTACCTTATCTTTTGAGATAGTCTCTCACTGAATCAAGAACTTACAGGTTGGCTAGACGGGCAAATCAGTGGCGATCCATTTTTCTGTGATGTCTGTTGCCCAACCCCAAGCTGTAGATATGACAAGAAAGAAGGCAAATGGTGTTATATTGCCTATCAAGTAATCCCTTGAAGAACATAAATTATGGATGTTATCCAGTATACTGAAAAGAAAGGTCAGAGAATTCCAAGAATTTAGGCTTGTATCCATAGCAGACATGTAAAAGCCAAGAATGGCTGTGCATTTCTTTTCATAATGCTTTTTGCTAATATTGCAGTCTTTCACCTCAAATTGATGTGTTTCTTTGAAAAGATGTTCATGAAGACTGAGAAAATAGTGTGAAATGAACGGCAGTCGTTCCAACAGTGACATCCAGGAGTTATTATAGAGTGAGCTTGAGTGTATAGATTGTGTTGGTGATATAGAAAAGTAATGTGAGCAATGCAAATAATTTTAGTATGTATTACTTTATTTACCTTATTAAAAAATACCAATATTTCAACATGTAATTAATATTAAAGTTTTAGATACTTGATTTTTTCTGCTTCTATGATTTTGGAATTCCATATGCATTTTATACTTTGTGTACATCTCAGTTTGGACAAATGTATCTGCCAGTCAGTATCTACCATGGCAAGTTAGAGCTGTTGAGTAGCAAACACGAGGCAGTTTTACAGATTTTTTAATCAGTATTTTTGACAAACTAGTATCACGTTAAAATGAATATCTGATTGTCTGTTGCTTCCCAATTAAAAAAAATAAAGTGACAGAAATCAAAGATTCATGTGTGTGTGTGTGAGAGAGAGGGCCAGGGAGGGAGAGAGAGGGGCAGGGAAGGAGGCAGGGAGGCAGGGAAGGAGGCAGGGAGGCAGGCCAGAGGACCATTTGTGTGTTGTGGTTGGTTCTCTCTTTTCACCATCTGGGTTTCAGGAATTGAGCTTACATCAGCCAATATGAGCAGGAACCTTTGATGGTTAAGCCACCCTGTTGGCCTCTGTTGATTGGTTCTTAATTTAAGCAGAACACTTAGGATTTTGAAATTGTGCTTTGTGTATCCACATGATATTTTAGAGAGAATAGAATCATAAGGAGGGTTGATTTTACTTAGAAGCTATGACAGTACTAAGAAGCTATTGTGGGCTAAATGTAAAAACCAAAAAAAATATATATATAGATAATTTAATAGAAAGAATTTGGATCTGGTGAAGTATTCTAGGATAGGGAGATGTTGTTAGCAAAATGATGTTTCTGGTTTTTTTTTTTAACATTCTTTTGAAAAAAAAGGAAGTTTATTTTAGAGAGTTTTAGTGTTTTTGAACTTTGGAGTTGTGTTGCATAAGGCTTGATAGTAAATGATTGAGTTTTATGAAAGTGTGTATGCATGATAATACAGATTTTTGAGCATCAGCATTTAATGAACATCAAAGGAGTTTATACAAGCACAGCAGAAATGTTGGAGAGTTTCTACAGAAAGATGAAGATGGGTTCTAGGGTTTCTAGTATTCATAGTCATACAAAGGAGGTACAGACCCTACCAAATG